>OY992887.1:94591500-94601500 GCA_963921405.1 Cepaea hortensis | reverse complement strand
GCAGATCCTAATCTTTGTCTGCAATCAATACTGCATCATCCACATTTCTAATGTTATTGATGTTATGTCCCCCAAAGGTGATTCCTTTCATGTCTTCTAAATTTCTAAAAATGTTTTCATTGTATAGGGAAAAAGATCTGGAGACATTCCACATCCCTGTCGCACACTTCTCTTAATAGGCAGACATTTACCTACTTGATTATCAATTTTTATGGCAGTTTGTTGTTTCTAATATATGTTTTTTTTTTCTCTCACAAGTCTAAGGTCTTTCTCATCAATTTGATGATCTGAAAGCATCTTCATTCTCTTGACTTGTCTTACTTTATCGGACGCCTTTTTGTTGTCTGGACTATCGGTACTGGGAAAATATAACAAAACTAAGGATAACTTTAACTATAAGAATAGCCAGTGCAATCCACCCGAAGCAGTCATGTTTTGAAGACATCATAACTTCGTCTTGTATCAGACGCTTTGTTGAGCTGGTACACGTCAAACGGGTTGATATTGAACCACATCTGAATGCCAGCAACTTGGCAATGTTGGCAGTAGTTTGCAGCTATGTATGAACTACGAACATTTGTTTCTTATCGACACTTATCCCCACTAAAACGCGTGACTTTGACAAAATTGATACAATTAAATTCGTCGGGTTGCGTATCTGGCGACTTCTTTGTGTGCATGGTTGAGCTCTTCATGCGTTTCCAATGATGCCAGGAGTTCCACGGGTATTGATTGCCTAAACACACTGACAGCGTGGCATACGGAAGTCATTATCAGCTAACTGGTACAAGCTAGAACAGGCAAGACTTTTTTTTTAAACACAGAAATGTGGCAGCCATTAGGATCATCTTTTTGACAGTCTCTGCAAGGGAGACTTCGAATGGTTTTTGCAATCGATAAGTAAGTAGTGGCGTGGTGAGAATTTTGGAGAGTCCTCTTTGGCTCCTGATTTTAAAACGGGAGAGTTAGTTTGGAGCCAATAATAGGAAGCCACGCCCAGATATTACAGAGGGGTCTCATTGACCGGCGACACCTTGTCATCTTAGACGATAGTTTGTAAAATGGAGGTATACCTCTCCATAGCTCAAAGCCTGAACTGAACTTACAGACTATGTGTTGCCCATGCAGTATGGTCCATCTCTCGGTCAGTTTAGTTTACTTCAGAGGAAAGGTACCACCAATACATCTGGAAGAATACAAGCTGCAGAAGCTACCGAATCAGCAAAACAATACACTAGCTATCTGTCCGTCGGAGCTTCCAACCTAGACCAGTTACCGATCAAAATTTAGGGCTTTGTCTGCCCTGCTATGATATTTGGTCTTTAGGTTGACTTTCCTCGCACTAGAATAAGGCTTGTACCTTCCCAATTGCACTCCTCCGCTCGAAGCCGTTGGCACAATATGGGGTGTCGGGTTTGGTAAGAGCAGCCCAACATTCCGCGCCTACAGAAAGCAGATAGTACCGTCTACTGTCATATGGTAACTCAGTCATATCTGACTAAGACCAGACTAGTAAACGGATAAAGGCTGTTTTTAAACTATTTAGGGAAGCAATAAATATCTACACCGTGAGATGATAGTGTGCAAGTACCAAAGAAGTAAATCTCTTTCTTTCCATCTCTAGCTTACAGGACATCCTTGGGTAAAATGGAGTACCAATTTTGCTACCCGATCAGGGTAGCATGAAACCATGAAAGCAGGTAGTGGATGTAGGTGCAGAGCAACAGGCAGAAAGTAATTGGTTGCGGTCTAAATGTGCGACTTTAGATTTATTTATATAAACACCTATTTTGGGAAACAAAGTGGGCAAAAATAGGGAACAAATGGAGATACTAAGACAAGAATATAAAAGACAAGAGGAGAGTTCACAGCAATGGGAAATTTGTGGATATCAAAGGAACATACGATAAAACTTAGAATTTTTAACTCCAATCTTAAATCAGTACTACTGTTTGGGTCAAGAACAAGGAGAACAACTAAAAGAATTATAAATAAGCTACACGTACATACTACGAGGGCGAGTCAATAAGTAAGTCACACAGTTATGTGGTAGGCAGGTAAGTGTAGTTGGTGTTTTCTACAGGTGTCATTAGGTGACAGCAACATCGAACTTTATATTCCCGTTCGTCAGGTGGCGCTTGGTGTCTCATGCGCATGCGCAGCGCATAAACAAAATGGCAACTGTACTTACGGAGTGTACAACGAAAGAGCAACATCCTGTTGTGCGTTTTTTTGTGGGCGTAAAGGACATTCATAAGGAAATGCTTCCTGTTTATGCTGAAAAATGTTTGTCCCGTAAAGCGGTGCAAAGCCGGGTAGAAAAATTTTCGTAAGGACGCTCTAAAATCACACTGTCATATGCCGACGATGTTTTAGTGTATCGTCAGGGTAAGGACAGAGATCAGGTTGCTGTGGAACTGCAAACCGAACTCAATCGAATAAGTACTTGGTGTGCTGAAGATGGGGCAATGGTCAACCCAACAAAGGCAACAGTGACATGGTTCGCTTTGAATAATCATTTTACCAACACTCCAACACCAACTGTTAATCTATGTTCAGAGACTATAGAAAGAACGCAGGCAATGAATTACATGGGGATACGTTTTGATCGAAGCCTTGCTTATAATGAGCACATAGACCAGGTGATAACAAAGGCCAAGCGGGGTTTGGCTGCGATGCGGATGATGGCGGCAACAAACCGTGAGAAGCGCCATCTATGCCTCCTATATGAAAGGCTGGTCATGTCTGTTTTTGAGTATGCGATGGCGATTCTGACTCTCAGCAATAAGCAGATAGAAAGGATGGAAAGGATACAGAACGAAGCTATGCGCATTATTCTTGGATATAAAAGAGATACAGCATGCAGTGCGATGCGCTACCTTCTTGATTTTCCAACGATTGAAGACAGACTACAAATTTGTAGAGCACGCGCCTACCTCAGAGTCAACGCAAACACACAACATTCACTGCATAGTGAAATTAGGAGGGTGAAGGGCAGCAGGTTAAAAAAAGAGGAAGGTCGTGGATGGGTCAAGCCGAAGACATTCTTAAAAAGGTATGTTCACTGGAGGACTTAGAAACTGGCGAGGAGTGGATACAAGTGCCAACAGATTTCTGTACGTCCTTTTCAGTTTGCATCCAACTAGACAGAAAATGCAGACAAGATAATCTGGCAGCTGTGGAGGCGGAAGTACAAGCGTTGATTTTCGAGAATTCGTTAGACGGTGATGTTGTCATTTACACAGATGGGTCGGTCGTCCGACATGTGAGAAGCGCATGGGCGTTCACGGCGCGGGCCGGAGGGAGAATTGTGAAGGAGGACTCTAGTGCTTTTGTTGAAACCACAAGTAGCCTGACTATGGAAGTCATGGCAGTAAGTAAAGCAATAACATGGCTCGAGACACAGACATTCACTAGGGCATGTTTCCTTAGCGACTCAATGAGCATGTTCAAGTGGATAGAGATGGGGTGGATCCGAAGAGAGTGGTTGTTGTCTCTGGAGCGGTCTCGGCTGGCAAAGATTAGTTTCATCTTCGTGCCAGGGCATGCGGGAGTACAAGTAAATGAGCCGGCTGACAAGCTTGCAGGTAAGGCTAATGAGGAGGGCGGACGCGCCATGGACCAGGCTGGCATTTTGAATGCTCTACGAGAAGTAAGACTTTTGCGAGAACCAAGTGATGACTGCGAATCTACAACCATGGTCAGACTGCGAGAGCAGGAAATTAAAAGAGGTGTGGCCAAACAAGAACACCACGCAGGAAGCCAAAGAAGATTGATAAACCAACACAGAACTGGTGTCGTGAGCCGCTGCACGCTGCGGGATTTGCTGAGAAGAGGATCCGAGCACTTATGGACTGAATGGTTCGATGTGCAATGAGAATGATCTGTCGACTAACTAACTAACTAAACTAACTAACTAACTAACTAACTAACCAACCAACCAACCAACCAGCCAGCCAGCCAGCCAGCCAACCAACCAACCAACCAACCAACCAACCAATCAACTAACTAACTAACTAACTAACTAACTAACTAACTAACTAACTAACGCTCTAAAATTGTTGATGAAATCCGATCCGGTCGTCCTTTTGAGATTGCAACAGAAGTATCAGTGCAGCGGGTGGAGGAGATGATTAGAGGTGACAGCAGAGTAACGATAGACTCTGTAGCATCTGCAATACGGTGCTCACATGGTTCGGCATACATCATAATGCATGATTGATTGAAATTTCCAGGACTTCTGACTAGATGAGTGTTGCTTCTTCATGACAATGCCAGACCACATATGGCTCGATTAACTCAAGGGAAAATTAACCAATTAAGGTGGGAAGTTCTGGAACATCCACCTTACAGCCCCGACTTAGCCCCTAGCGATTTCCACCTTTTTGGTCCCTTGAAAACCCACCTTGGCGGGAGACATTTCGCGAATGACGCCGAAGTTGAATGTGAAGTGAAAACGTGGTTTAGAAAACAGAGCACGCAGTTTGGGAGGACTGATAAAACGATGGGATAAGTGCATCAATGCTGGTGGAAATTATGTTGAGAAATAAAGGGACAGTGTATGTAAAAAAAATGAAATGGTTTCAAGTTGTTATCATATTTAGTTATTTTTCTAAAGCCATTTGTGACTTACTTATTGACTTCCCCCTTGTAATTAGGGCCTGCGCAGAATTGTTTGAATACAATTATATGACAGAATGACCAATGTAAAACTCATGGAGAGAGAGAACTAAACAAATCCCATTAAACCAAGAGGTAGAAAGAAATACGCTAATACACCAGATCTTAGAACAATATAACAAGACACGCTCTTGCCTGGAGTCCACACGGCACACAAAATAGCGAGAGGCTTAAAACACCTGGAGAAGAGAATTATGGACAGAGGTGAATCATATTGAGAGAATATGGAGGGAGCTGAAGGAGACAGCAAAAGAAAACGGCAAGGTTTGATTAAGTGCCTATATACTCTGCCTATTAAGTGTGTGATTAAGTGCCTATATTTACAAGAACAAGGGCGATCGGAGCGACTGCAACAACTATAGGGGTATCTCACTTCTGTGTATTGTTGGGAAAGTATTTGCCAGAATTGTCCTGCACAGACTTCAAGTCCTGGGAGATCAAGTCTACCCCGAATCACAGTGCGGCTTCCGTCAGAACCGGTCTACCATTGATATGATATTCTCATTGCGACAGATGCAAGAAAAATGCCGGGAACAAAATCAGCCACTGTTTATTGCCTTCATCGACCTCACAAAGGCATTCGATTTGGTCAGTCGTGAGGATCTGTTCAAGGCACTAAAGAAGATTGGCTACCCACCAACTCTTCTGTCCATTGTGGAATCGTTCCACACAGGCATGAAGGGTATAATCAAGTTTGATGGCTCAACTTCAGAAGAGTTTGAAATCAAGAGTGGAGTTAAGCAAGGTTGTGTACTATCCCCCACCCTCTTTGGGATATACTTTTCACTTCTACTGAAATATGCCTTTCGTGATCAGGATGGTGGTATATACATTCACTCACGCTCAGATGGTGGCCTCTATAATGCTCAGAGATTGAAGGCCAAGACCAAAATTAGCAGGGTACTAATCAGAGAGCTGCTTTTTGCGGATGATGCTGCGATTACGACCCACTCTGAGGAAGAATTACAACATCTACTATCTCCATTCTCCAATGCTTGTTCTTAATTTGGTTTAACAATTAACAAAAAGAAGACACAGATTATGTCACAAGGTGCACATGGTGTACCATCAATCTTTATTGACGACGCTGAACTGGAGATAGTAGACCATTTTACATATCTAGGATCAGAGGTAAATAGCAAATTATCCCTCGATCAGGAAATCAACATCAGGATTGGCAAGGCAGCAACAACAATGAACATGTTAGCAAAAAGAGTCTGGGAGAACAGGAAGCTTACTGCCAAAACAAAAGTCCTCGTCTACCAAGCCTGTGTCCTTAGTACTCTTCTTTATGGCAGTGAAACCTGGACAACTTACTCACGCCAAGAGAAACGCTTAAACAGCTTTCATATGCGGTGTCTGCGAAGAATACTTGGTATTAAGTGGCAAGACAAAATCACAAATACTGAAGTATTGGAAAGATCAGGTTGTGTGACGGTGTATTCCATGCTCAGTCTTCGTAGACTTAGATGGATAGGACACGTTAGGAGGATGGATGATGGTAGAATACCAAAGGACATCTTTTTTGGTGAATTACAGACGGATAGGAGATCTCAGGGTCGGCCTCTACTACGATACAAAGATGTGTGTAAGCGGGACATGATTGATACAGGCATTGATAATGCACATTGGGAGCATGTCGCCACTGAACGTGTTGCGTGGAGGGCAACTATCAGAAATGTAATAAAGACAAAGGAGAAAATGATTGCAGATAAAGCACACACAGAGCGTGAGAGACGTAAGATGGTGCAAAATTTTGGAAATGACCATGTTTTCACATGCACCTACTGTGGGCAAACATTTGCAGCAAGAATTGGCCTTACCAGCCACACTCGCCACCGCCATGGATCGTAGTTATTAAGCCTTTTAGAAGCACAATGTACCAAATTATCGTCTGTCAAGACGGAAAGGTGCCAATGTAAGTGCCTATATATACACAATGGGTTATAAAGGCAGAAGAAGATTGACTCCGAATCCAGAGATCTTAGTTCAAAGCTCTATGGGACTTCATTCATTCATTCAGTAGCATATCCTTTGCAGAACCTCGCTCTCATAACAACCTTCCGGAAAACTTCTTGGTCTTGAGCAAGATATCCCGCATCCGATACACCCATCTGGAGATCATCCACCACATCCTGCACCCATCTTCTCTTGGCCTTTCTCTTCCTCTCTTCCCGGGCATATACCCCTCCATTATTGTTCTCTCCAAACTTTTATGATGTTTCAAGTTACCAAAATATTTCAATTTTCTTTAATTTATCGTCTTTAGTAGCCAACCTTCTTGAATATTCAGTCCTGCCTGTCTCATAGCATGGTGATATGCATTGCTTATGTTTACAACACTCATTTGACAATGTTTTATTTTTCCTGTGTGAGTGTAACATGCACAATGATGAACGAAAGATGAGTCATTGGAAGGGTTGAATGTAAGGAAGGCCTGCGTGTACAATTTATGACACTTTGAAAATAAAGTTTGTTTGTATGTTTGTTTGTTCATGTCGTATGAATGCATTTTTTTCTGTATCCAAGATATTCTTAGAGCCCGCCTATAACATTTATATTCAAAGGCATTTATAAATAGGAATATGAAATGTTAGGGCCGTCACATGATTGTATTTCTGAGTACACTGAGACAGATGGTCAGACTTTCCCTCCCTGAGCAAACGACTCGAACCTTTGTCCAACCGTGGTCACGCTATAGTCCCATCATGTCCTAATCCTTTACACCAACAGACCCGCCATGACCACAGTCCAGAAACAATATTTGTTTGTGACCACTCCATCGGGCAGAGACACCAACAAGACAGGAGAATCGATGGGTTGTTTTCATCAAATCTCGGCTTCATCATCGACTGTCCTTGTTATACCGAACTCTTAGGAGCCAGAATTAGCAGTTACCCTTGCATACCGAGACAGTTAATGACAGTCGATGGGTTCTCATTACTTGTAAGTGATAGATTCTTCTTCTATTCCATCACTCAGTTTATGGATCGAAGGCAGTCCTCAATGGATGCTTTCGTTGTCTGGTTTTTCTTTGCTTCCCATCTTCGGCTAAGATGGCGTAGTCCTGTCATTCAATAAACGTGAAAACTTGGTGACAACTGGCAAGGTGTATGGAAAACGGGCACGGGGAAGGAAAGCGATAAATACTTGTATGGTTTGAGTACATGGCATACTGAGAATAAGTATATAGAACAGATACAAGACTCAGCAAGCAAATATATACGCTAAACACAACATATAATCACGGAGAATTCCCTCCAATGGCTACATTAAGGCATACGGACGGGATGAGAAGAATGACCACACCCCCCCCCCCCCCCCAAAAAAAAAAATTGAAAATAAAAATTGAAAAAATGAGAACAATGAAGAAAAAATGAAAATGTGAATACAATCTTGCTACTTATCTCAGAATCTCAGGCTGCGATACTGATATGGTTGGAAACGAGCAAACGAGTAGATTGCTTAGGTCTGCATCCCTTGGTGGGGTATTGATGTATGAAACGGCAGATGTGGTCGGGGACTTTGTAATCGTGTGCATAGTGTAGAAAAACGGGTGGATCATCACGGGTTGGAGTGAATACTGCTGCAGGTAGTGCCCAGAGGATCTGGTCGACACTCAAAACTGAGGATCTCGCCGACACTCAAAACTCCGAGGAAGTGCCAGATGGATGTATAACTAGACTGCTACTGGTACCATCAGTATTGGGACTCTTCGCTGGCTGTTGCAGGTAAGGAAGGAGCCCGTGTGGGAATGTCCCGAGTGCAGTGGTGTTGGTTCTTGATTCAACTCAGTCATGCATGCCGTAAGAGGCGACTAAATAGGGTTGACGAGAAGCCAGCTAACTCAACCCGTAGAATACTTTACCCACAGAATCCAACCCACCGTGACCATATCCACACAGCTCTTGGTGTGAATTAGGTATGGGCCTCTCCTTCCATGGAGAATCACGGTAGCACAGTGACTAGACGCTGAACTGTCGACTCTGTGATCTTGGGTTCAAATTCATATCTAGGAACATATTAAAACTGTCCCAGCCTCCCCAGGTCGATCCAGCTTAAAATGAGTACCACGAAATGTCTTCGAAAGTAAAGGCGGCATTCGTGACACTTAACCATATCAGCCACCGAGTGCCGGTTGGTCTATACAAATATGGATTTGCCACCATATACCCAATGCGTCTTACGTCGTGTAAAAAGGGTCTTTTACTTTTTAACAAAAAACTAAAGTATACTTCATTAACCCAATCAGTGCCATGGGATGATAAATCGTTTTTATCGACTTAACATATCTGCCATGGGCTTATATATGATCTAAATGTTGTCATTGTGTTATACTAAAACATTTCTGCTATCATAATAACAACTTTTAAGTCATAACTATGACACTCCCCTACTTCCCATTGTCTGTCTTTTATTTGTGTTTGGTCCACGCCTAGTGTTTCTTTGGCACTGAATCTGATAGGAGATGAAATGCAGTAAAAGAAAGGATACAATCACTGGATTAAGGCATGTCATTGCCAACACGCACCAACCCTAATGCTCAGAGAGACTAAGTGTCTGGAACAAAAACCGGAGAACAAAATAACATGTAAACATGAAAGTCTTGAAGAACTATAGGAGGTGCTGTAAGAAGAAATGCAAGAAGAACTACAAGGGGAACAGTATGAAGAACTGTAAGAAGAACTGCACGGTAAACTATAAGGAGAACAGTATGAAGAACTGTAAGATGAACTGTAAGAAAAACTATAAGAAGAACTATAAGAACTGGAATATGAACTGCAAGAAGATCTATAAGAAGAGCTGTAACATGACATGTAAGAAGAACTATAAGAAGAACTGTAAGAAGAACTGTGAGAAGAACTGTAAGAATAAATGTAAGAAGAAGTGTAAGAAGAACTGAAAGAAGAATTATAAGGATAACAGTTTGAAGAAATATGAGAAGAACTATAGGAAGACCTTCGAGAAGAACTAAGAACTATAAGAAGAACTATAGGAAGACCTTCAAGAAGAACTATAAAAAGAACAGTAAGAACAACTATCAGAAGATCACAAGAAGAACAGCAAGAAAAACTATAAGAACTATAAAAGGAAGCAGTAAAAAGAACTATGTAAAAACGACAAGAAGAATTAAAATAAGATGTCAAAGAAGAACTATAACAAGAACTACAACGAGAACTAAAAGAGCAGTAAGAAGAATATTATGACTAACTATAAAACTATAAGAAGAACGGTAAGAAGAACTATAAAAATAAGTATAAGAAAAGCAAAAAGAAGAACTATAAGAAGAACTGCTTGAAGAACTATAAGAAGAACTATA
>OY992887.1:94446500-94586500 GCA_963921405.1 Cepaea hortensis | reverse complement strand
GAGAGAGAGAGAGAGAGAGAGAGAGAGAGAGAGAAGAGAGAGAGAGAGAGAGAGAGAGAGGAGAGTAAAAAAAAGACAGACGGACGGACGGACAGACAGACAGACAGACAGACAGACAGACAGACAGACAGACAGACAGGCAGGCAGGCAGGCAGGCAGGCAGGCAGACAGACATAAATTGTGTGTATGGTTATTTGTAGTTGCCATTATTAAAGACATGCTATTGTTTCAATGTCGATCTTCATTCGCCATTACATTATCTAAAATAACAGACCCCTCTCTATTTTCATTCTGGAACCGGCAAAAGAAAATACAATTAGTTGGAAGGTAACGAACAAGAATAGAACATTCTAGAGATGTAAAACGATTAAAAGCTGCACGGATGTATTGTCAAAGGAATTAACTTTCGACAGTTTGAGCTGACAAAGTATTCGTGGCCACGTCACGTCCCCTGTACATAAGCTATGCCATTTTATTACTTCTCTGTAATCGTTGAGGCCGCGAGAAGCTAGTGTTAAGGAAAGGAATTGATTTTCATGTGCTTTCAATAGAGGAACAGAATAAGCGTTTGTAGACTGTTTTTGTGGTGATATTTTAAGTGTTAGATAAGTATAGACAGACGGGAGGAGGGGTCGATGAGCAAACGATGTGCGGCAGGTAGCATACACTTGAGATGGAATATAAGCATGGATACATTCAGGTTGGCTTTAGGCATGGGGCGGGCAGATGGGTTCTGTTGAAAATATAAAGAAAACAAGGGATTGATAGATATGACAATGAGACAGTTTGTTTAGAAACACGATAACTGAAAACTGAATAGAGATATCTATGTAGACAGCCAATAAATCGCATCTTTAATAATAATAATAATAATAATAATAATAAATAATAAATATATATTATATTAATAATTTATACAATAACAATAAAATCACAAATACTGAAGTGAGAGACGTAACATGGTGCATGATGGTGGAAATGATCATGTTTTCACATGCATCCACTGTGGACAAACATTTACAGCACGAAATTGGCCTTATCAGCCACATTCGCCACCGCCATGGGTCGTAGTTTATTAAGCCTTTTTGAAGCACAATGTACCAAACTATCGTCTGTCAAGACGGAAAGGTGCCTATAATAATAATAATAATAATAATAATAATAATAATAATAATAATAATAATAATAATAATAATAATAATAATAATAATAATAGTCTTCAGCGTTCCGAGCCATTGAGGTTCTTTGCTGCAGATACAATCCGTCTCCATTCGTCTCTCTGGTTGACCTTCTCTTGCCAGTCGTTGATTCCAAGTGCTTGTAGATCTGTATATATGGTATCTCTCCACCGTCTTCTTGGTCTACCTCGGGGTCTACGGTCATTTATTTCCTGAGTGTAAGCGAGTTTTGCTTCCCTATTTATCTTCCATTCTTTCTATATGCCCCAGCCATTGTAGTCTATTAGCCTTCATGATACCAGTGATTAGCGGGGACTTAAACAGATCATAAATGTCTTTGTTACTTCTTCTTTTCCACTCTCCACTTGGTGTATCTCTAATGGGTCCAAAGATGCGTCTTAAAACTTTGTTCTCAAAGGTTGCATAATAATAATAATAATAATAATAATAATAATAATAATAATAATAAATAAATAAATAAATAAATAAATAAATAAATAAATAAATAAATACAGGCAATGATGTTGTTGCATATCCTTTACAGCAGTGGTTCTCACGTTTCTTTGGCCCATGCCCCCCTTCACCATATTTTCAGAACGTCATCCGCCCCCCCCCTTCCTATAAAAAATTTGGCCCGTGCCCCTCTTCACCGTATTTTCAGACGTCATCCCCCCTTTCATATTTCCATATCTAAAAATCCCCCACCCCTACACAGTATACATAAAAATGGAAGGTAAATTTAATAGCATATACTAAAACAAGCCTAGACATCCACATAAAACATGATTTGTGGGTCTACTTACTTTATAAAATGAATTTTAGAAGGATGAGACGTACATAACTGTAAAGTATGAAGGGAAAAACAATATCAAGTAATCGGTTCTTGTATTAACGGGATCTTGTAATGGTCTTCATCTCCCCCCCCCCCCTGGAAACCCCAAAATTCCCCCCTGGAGGGGGAGGGAATTCCCCACCGGTTGAGAACCACTGCTTTACAGGATGTAGCGGTCAACTCCAGCATTGTTTGGCTGTTTGTGATTCCTGAACAAGTTTACGTTCAGTTGTTTGCCATTTCTTTCTGAACGACCGGCGCTCATATAATTGTATAGAGACCAACACAAGGCGATCTGCTACCAAATCGCCCACAGCGGTATCTCGACAGTGGTATGCGGGATTACGAATTGCGTTCGTAACTCCTTCCCTACGGAGCGAATGTGGTAATAGGTAATTAGGGGGTGGGGGGGGGGGGGGGGTTAAGACTGGCTACCTCATGTCGTAAGAAAGTTATAGCTGCAAAATTAAATCACATAGGAACCATGGGTGGGTTGGTTGTGTGCTGCATTTGGAGATAAAATGAAGAAGAAGAAGAAGAAGAAGGAGAAGGAGAAGAAGAAGGAGAAGGAGAAGAAGAAGAAGAAGAAGAAGAAGAAGAAGAAGAAGAAGAAGAAGAAGAAGAAGAAGAAGAAGAAGAAGAAGAAGAAGAAGAAGAAGAAGAAGAAGAAGAAGAAGAAGAAGAAGAAGAAGAAGAAGAAGAAGAAGAAGAAGAAGAAGAAGAAGAAGAAGAAGAAGAAGAAGAAGAAGAAGAAGAAGAAGAAGAAGAAGAAGAAGAAGAAGAAGAAGAAGAAGAAGAAGAAGAAGAAGAAGAAGAAGAAGAAGAAGAAGAAGAAGAAGAAGAAGAAGAAGAAGAAGAAGAAGAAGAAGAGGAGGAGAGAAGAAGAAGAAGAAGAAGAGGAGAAGAAGAAGAAGAAGAGGAAGAAGAAGAAGAAGAAGAAGAAGAAGAAGAAGAAGAAGAAGAAGAAGAGAAGAAGAAGAAGAAGAAGAAGAAGAAGAAGAAGAAGAAGAAGAAGAAGAAGAAGAAGAAGAAGAAGAAGAAGAAGAAGAAGAAGAAGAAGAAGAAGAGAGAAGAAGAAGAAGAAGAAGAAGAAGAAGAAGAGAAGAAGAAGAAGAAAGAAGAAGAAGAAGAAGAAGAAGAAGAAGAAGAAGAAGAAGAAGAAGAAGAAGAAGAAGAAGAACGAACGAAACGACTGAGAGAAAGAACGAGCCGCAGTTTACGTTTCTGGAAAATTTAAGACAAAGGTGGCGGGGGGGGGGGGGGGAGGAGGGGTTCCCGAACGAAATATCCATCTTTATTATTTGGCTAAGTAGTTTGTAATAGCAGGAGGACATAGTTGAATGAGATTACAAGGAGGTAGGGAAGAAAAATCTGTTTTGCATTCCGGCACGATAGATAATGATGATGATCATGGTATAAGTAAATCTAAAAGAAAGTATGAGATGTGACAAAATATGACTGCTTGACAAAGTGTAATTACCTTAGTGGTAGATCACATCAAGAGATGAACTCAACCGATTGCAGTATGACAGATTACACAACCAGAATGACAGACAGAACGTGTTGGGGATCCATCCATCCATCCATCCATCATGTGCCATGCCGGTAAGCGTGGGCGGTCATGTTCTGCCATCTCACTCGATCACCAGAGTCGTGGATCAGTGTTGGGGATACATTGTAGTAAATCTTCATTGCGGAGTCGGTAGTTCATTGATGGTAATGTGTCGCCTACGTCAATCGGCAAAGTTAACGCGTGTCTTTCTTTCTCTCCGATAGCCATCAGCGCACCAACATGGACACGCTGATTGGTACCTTGTCATCTTGATAGACGATAGTTTGTAAAATAGAGTGAAACTTCTCTATAGCACAAAGTCTTGGATTTTGTCCTTGCAGTATGATCCCTCTCTCAGTCTGCCTAGTTTACTCCAGAGGAAAGGTAACACCACATGCCTGGAACAAGACAAGATACAGAAGCTGTCGTATCAGCAAAGCAATGCACTGGCTGTCTGCCTGTTAGAGATTCCATCCTAGACTAGTTGCTGATCCAGGCTTAGGGCCTGGTCTGCCCTGCCATAACATTTAGTCTTTAGGTTGCATTTCACGCACTAGGGTAAGGATTGTACATTCCCAGTTTCACTGAATGTGTGGTTTAGGGTTTGGTGAATGCCGCCCAACATTCAGCGCTAACAGAAAAGCAGGTAGTACTGTTTACTGTCATACTGCACCTAAGTCATGTCTGACTAGATAAATTAGTCAAACATGCTAAAGTCCTGAAGTTTCTTGGACAAACTGGATCTCAGGGACATTACACACAAGTGCAATTTCTTGGATGACTCCAACAGATCAATTATTCGCACTGTGAAAGGTCCAATTCGAGAGGGTGACATCCAGACACTTCTGGTGTCAAAAATAGAAACTAGAAGATGAAGAGAAAGATATTATCTTGGATTCACGAAATCTTAGATTCAAAACAATCTTGAACAACAGTATGGGGGGGGGGGGAGGGGGGGGGGAGTTGCATCTAATCAGTATTGCGTATTGTGTGTTGCAAAATACATTAAAATTAAACATGTAAAACTTTTTCTTTTAAATCAACCAGCTGCATTAAGAGATTCAGTGCCAAACAAAAAGTCGGTTTGGACCTAAGAAATAGTAAGTTTGGACCTAAGAAAAAGTAGGTTTGGACCTAAGAAAAAGTAGATTTGGATCTAAGAAAAAGTCGATTTGTATCTAAGAAAAAGTCGATTTGTATCTAAGAAAAAGTCGATTTGTATCTAAGAAAAAGTCGATTTGTATCTAAGAAAAAGTAGATTTGGATCTAAGAAAAAGTAGATTTGGATCTAAGAAAAAGTAGGTTTGGATCTAAGAAAAAGTAGATTTGGATCTAAGAAAAAGTAGGTTTGGACCTAAGAAAAAGTAGGTTTGAACCTAAGAAAAAGTAGATTTGGATCTAAGAAAAAGTAGATTTGGATCTAAGAAAAAGTAGATTTGGAGCAAACAAAATTGGATGGCGGGAAATGAGAAGTAGGGGTGTGTCACAGTTATGACCTAAAAGGTGTTAATATGGTAGCAGACATGTTGTATTATACATCAAATTAAAGGTGGTTGCATATGGGAAAACTACTGCATATACACCCATGGCAGATACGGGAAGTCGCTTAAGACGATTAATCATCCACTGGTACTTAATAAGTGTAGTATGATAGGGGATTAAAGGCGCGGAGATCAATTTCATTGCATCGGGTTTATCCCATAGCGATCGGGTTCTTTCCGCAGAGCAAACCGCTGAAATCTATGGGTAAGCAAATTCGAGAAAATGCTTGTCGAAGTCGGATATACTGAGCCACAGGGTTGACGAAACAGTGCAGCGCAACTCACTTGATGATGATGATATTGATAATTATGATGATGAGTATGATGATGATGATGAGGTAGCCTTCTTCTGAAACGCACGTGGCAAACGAAACAGAAAAAGATCTATAAAGACACGTACAAGAGAATTAGAGACAGATGAATAATATATGACGGGCAGAGAGAGAGAGAGAGAGAGAGAGAGAGAGAGAGAGAGAGAGAGAGAGAGAAGCAGTAGCAGCAGGAGATTGCAAAATATTTATGGACATCGCCTTAGTAATTTGGGGGAAGAAAGGGGAGTGGGAGGTGTTTCTGTGATCCAATATGAGATAATTGGCAACATAAAAAAGCACACATTAAGAAGACGTTAGCAGTAGATAGACAGACTGAATAATGGATACAAGAGAGGATGGACAGAACGTTGTGAATTAAGAGATTAGTTCCCATAAGCCGTTGGCAGCGCCAAGCTTATTTTTTGTTCGGCTGGTAAAAATATCTAATAACAAAGTAAGCTGCAACACGATGAAATGCTTCAAGTATAACAAAGAAAAACGTGTATCAGAACTTATAATGTACAGCCAAACTTGATGTACGGAAGCTAGTGGGGACAACATACAAATTAGGGATTGTGTATGAGGGTGCTTCAAATGAAAACCTTACACCTGCCAATGACTGTTTGAGTTATCCAAATAGGTGGAAATCACTTGGGGCTAGGTCTGGCTAGTACGGGGGATGTGGAACACACTAAAATTGGAGGTCTTCGATGGTTTCAACCGATGCACGGGCAGTATGAGGTCGAGCGTTGTCATGTTGCTCCTTTACTTAAAAGTTCACGTTGTTTGGATTTGATTGCGGGTGGAAACTTCCTACTCCATTCACACACGTGCTGGACTGACAGGCCTACATCACTTGGATCTTCAGTCAGCTATGCATTTCTATAGGTTTCACTCCTTCACTGATTAAACAAAAAACGAACGCTGCTCCTCTTTGGTGCATGTCAAAAGTGGGGTGGCCATTTTTAAACTGTCCTTATGACGTTATCGTTTTGTCTGCAATGTGTTGTAACGTGCTTAACACTCTTGACACACTTAACAACAATATTGACATGTTACAAGACAATGGCATGGTTGTTGTAATTTCTATCACACTTTTAACGATTTCATTTGACCGCCCCTCGTAGAAGCTGCGGAAATGTGGTTTTAAAGAGTGAGGCTGAGATCACCGTGGACGGGTGGAAATAGTAATTAATATGTCTTGAAAGAAGTTAATTCACAAAGAAAATTGTTCACTCGTATCGGAAGACGACAGTTCCCATTTGTGGGGCATTGCTTGAGAAGTGAAGTAACATCTGCAGTTGGATATAACGGTAAGAAATTAAAATAGTTATGAACGTGCAACTCCTGCGAAAAAGTGAGATATACTAAATATTGTCACAATGTACATACCTTGCAACAAACTGCACAACGGTAAAAGTAAATCATGGCGGGGAGGGGGGGGGGGATTAAAAAAAATAGAATAAAAATAAAATAAACATAAGTATACAATTAGTAGATGCGGTTGTTGTACACAGTGAGCAACTGGGGTTAGAATTAAATTGTAAAAAGACTCAGGTTATGGTCGTCAGTAGGAAGGAAGAAGTGCCACAATGTAATATACGAGTAAATGGAAATATTCTTCAACAAGTGAATCGGTACAATTATCTTGGAACAGTTATAACATCTGATGGGAGATGCCTTGAAGAGATTAGAACAAGAATCGCCATGGCGAAAGTAGCCTTTAGCAAGATGAAAAACATTCTGACCAATAAAAAGATGTCAATTGAAACGAGAAAAAGAGTGTTGAGGGGATACATAGAGCCTGTTCTTTTGTATGGATGTGAAACTTGGACAATGAGCAGTCAAGCTGAAAAGCATCTGATGGCTGCAGAAATGTGGTTTCTGAGGAAAATGCAAAGAATACCATGGACAGACAGAAAAACCAATGACCAAGTACTACAGGAGACAAATGAACATCGTAGACTGATTAGAGAAATTAGACGTAGACAGTCAAAATTGTTTGGACATGTTATGAGAAGAAATGGGTTGGAGAACTTAGTGACAACTGGCAAGATCGAGGGGAACAGACCAAAAGGAAGACCGAGAGGAAAATACCTGGATGGCTTGGCCACATGGCATGGACGAGACAGGAACACTGAGCTGATCCACGACACTGGTGATCGAGTGAAATGGCGAGTCATGACCGCCCACGCTTTCCGGCATGGCACATGATTGATTGATTGATTGATTGATACTATGACACAACGAACGACAGTTCGACTACATTATTCTTCATCAAGGACAACACAAACAGATCTAATGAAAAACATGAAAATATTAAAATACAAATCCTTCGGTGTAAGGAAGGCGGCGCAGCAGTTCAGTTGTGAGAGGTGCCAAAGAAGAAAATGTGGAGCCGAAGGTGCGCAAACAGCAAGGTTTGAATATATGGAGGGAAGTCAGCAGAGTTATTTTACAGTAACATCTACAACAGTATTGATTCCCGATGGATGGATGCATCCCAAAGAGTTGATTAATTAGCTTTCAATTTTAAGCCTAATTAAGTTATTAGAGAAGCATGGCTTCAATGCAGTCACCAGTACATCGTCGACTCCATTGTGATCTGAAGAATTAACATGGTTAAAGACAGGTTTGTCACAGTTTTGAATAATACCCCGAGGGTGTTCGTTACAGCGGTCAGCTAGGCGTCTACGAGTCTGTTCAATATATTAAGTCTTAAAAAAGTCTTAAAAGTCGAGACGATCGACTTCATTGCCCCAAGTTTTATCCCATATGGCTCAGTCTCTTTCCACAGGGCGGCCCGCTGAAAGTATCGCGCAAAGCACGAACCCCGTAGCTCCAGCGACGATCCCCAGGAGTCTCCGAGAAAAATGCACTCGTGAACAGAAAGGCGTAGCCTGGAATCGAACCCACAACCTTCGGAGCGCCAGGCAGACTGCTGTCCAATATATGAAAAGATGCGTACATCGTAACAATGGGAAAGTTGGATGGGAGATGAAGCAGAGGAAGACCAAGAAAGAAGATGCAGAACAGTTTGACATCATAACATGGAAGGAAGTCAGTGTCAGAAATGAAATGATTGGCAGCATGCGAGATAGAAGGCTGTGGACATATATGATCACCAACGCCACACGGCATGGACTATAAGAAGAGTCTATAGCTAATGTTATGAACATACTTCTGGGGGAAAACATGTACATCTGAAAAAAATATGTGGTTGTTAATTCCATGGTTGCAGATGAGGACGGATCATGTAAGAGAATGTCCCGAGTTATGTGATATCGGATCTCAACTTAACTCAGCTCAACTCAATTCAACTCAACTCTACTTAACTCGACTCAACTCAGCTGAACTCATTTCAACTCAACTAAATTAAACTCGACTCGGCTCAACTCAACTCAACTTGACTACTTCCATGGTTGACTGTTAGAGCCCAGTGGGCATCTAATGACACACTCTGCCATGCAAGAGCTAAAGCTACAGTTATTGGTAGTGTTTGCCAAGACATGGGCAAGGGTTAAATTACCAGCAATGGTAGGATTCTATTTTCCAACCCTCTGGTTCTGGGGTCGACCGGTCGGTCAAACCAAAAAAGTGTTAGAATTTGCTGGAAATTATCTGGGATGGAAAAGTGAATGGGCTGATGTATCTACAAGAAAAGCAAAGAATAGTTAGCTGACCTACCAAGCATGCCGTAAGAGACGACCAGGGGGTGGCGGAGTGACACTGGATACCTCATCCCGTTGACAACTTGAGCTACACATCCGACCAACCATGAACTAGGGCTTGGGGTGGGTTGGGTGAGAGAATGTGCTTCATTGGGACATGAAAGACAGGAGAAGGAGAGAAATGCGGCGAGAAAGAGAACTGAACATCTCACCTCATTATGTCGTAGCTTCCTGTGTGTCGTAGTGTACACTTTTGTGTGTATTTTATTTTATTATTCATTTTATATATTTATTGATTACTTCTGATTTTGGATTTTCACCTGTATTCCGGTATACGATGGACCTCCTTGTAAGGTATGTGCAACGTGTTTGTGTTTAATACGTTTCTTCTCGCAGGAGCTTAATATACCTATTTGTTTCCAATTCATATTGTTATATGTCAGTGACTAACGGTACTCACTAACCTCAAGGGAAATATCTTCTGTAGAACTATCTTTATCGTTTAGTCACTGAGTTAATAGGCATCCACGCTTCACAGATGAGCAGACAGACAGATTGGCTGGTTCTGCACTGCACGGTGGGGTGTTGATGCATGATGAGACAGACGTGGTCATGGCTTCACCACGGCCTGGAGAGAATGGGGCTGTAGAGAGTGACCATAGGATCTGGCCAACACTCAGCACTCCGAGGAAAGGTCAGACCGACACATAATCAAGACTACTACTGGTACTTTTAATATTATGACTCTTCGCTGGCTGTTGAAGATGAGGGCATACCGCCTATAGGAATGTCCAGAGTGCAATTATATCGGTTCCTGACTCAACCCAACTTTATAAATGAATAAACCGCAGTATCAACGTATGTAATAAGGAAAGCACAAATGGAAGGATTGGGGTGAAGCGAGGGATGAATGAATGGACATATCAAACTAAAGAAGGACACACGGATGAATGAACGTATGGATTAAAAAGTCAAGAGGGTCGACTTCATTGCATGGTGTTTTATCCCATATGGCTCGGTCTCTTTCCACAGCGCGGCCTACCAAAAGCGTCGCACAGAGCACAAACTCTGTAGTTCCGGCTATGACCCGCAGGAGGCTGGGCATGGGTCGTTCAGACCACGAGTGCAGGTTTTCTGGGAGGTCATCGCTGGAGCTACGGAGTTCGTGCTCCGTGTGATGCTCTCGACAAGTGACTTCCCTGTCTGTGGGGGAGAAGCCGAGACGCATGTGGTAAAACTCATTGCAATATAGTCAACCTTACCGACTTTACAAGGGGCTTCTCATAAGTCTTTAGCCTAACCACGAAGGAGTAGGCGGAGAAAATTGAAATTTGGCACAGTGCTTATTCCTTCTCAGTGTAGCCACTACCTGAATGCATGCATTTCTGCCAGCTCTCCGTGAGCTTGAAAAGACCTTCAGAATAAAACAACCTATTTCTCGAACTAAACCAGTTATCACAAGTCAGTATGACATCTTCGTCACTGTCAAAACAATTTCCTTTCAGCTGTTTTTTTTAAGATTTGGGAAAAGAAAAAAAATCTGATGGAGCCAAATCTGGAGGATATGGTGGGTGTGGAGAATTTCAATATTCAAATCGTTGGCAGTTTGCAGCACAAGCCGTGCTTTATGAGAGGGCGCGTTGTCTTGAAGCAAAGGCAGAATTTGCGTACGCGCTATCCCCCGTTTTCTGGTCACAGCCTTTCTTAGTTTGATAAGGAGATCTGCATAGTACTGCTCATTAACCGTGTTGCCATGAAGCATGTAATCTGTCAATATGACACCATTGACGTCCCAAAAAACAGTCAGCATCACTTTTCTTGCAGAGTTTTGTACTCTTGGCTTGACATGTGTTGGAGAACCAGGGGTTTTTCACTGCATGCTGGCAATTTTGGATTCTGGGTCATAATGGTGAATCTAAGTCTCATCTACCGTCACCATGGTCGTCAACATGTTTTTCGACGGCCACATGTTGAGCAACTGGCCACAGCAATCAACCCGTGTTTGTTTCTGTTCACATGTCAGCAGGTGCGGGACCCAGCGGGCACACACTTTCCTCATGTTCAGTCTGTTGTGTAAAATTCTAAAAACTGTCCTCTTACTCAGCTTTGCTGAACCCGATATCTCTGCAATTGTCATTTTCCTATCCCGGTCTATGATTTTCTTCACTTTTGCAGCATTTGCATCCTTGCACCCTGAGGACGGTCGTCCTGATCTTGGCAGATCAGCAGCTTGGGAACGGCCACACTTAAACTGCAAACATCAATATTTTACAGAAGAATACGAAGGACAGACTTCCTCAAACACTTGCTCCATCTCCCTGGTATTTCTGTAGGTGTTTTTCTCTGTAACATCAAGAATTTTATCACAGTCCTGGCGTCTGATTTCTCCATTGTTCTGACAAACCGTTGGGTGTGCAGATCTGATCAATATGGTGTGTTGTGCCATGCACCATGTCGGGAAAACCTGTTGAGGAGGGACATTCATAATTCATATGTCCATTACACATTGAATGTGCTATACATGTGCCAAATTTCAATTTTCTCCGCCTACTTATTCATGGTCAGGCTAAAGACTTAGTGCCTTGTATAACGTTTGTAAGATTATAACTTACAACAATGAGGCAATGAGGAGCATTTTTTGTGATAGTCACTGACACAGAAACGGAGCATTATGCTGACAACCCATTGTCGTGAACTTGGAACCGAGACTAACTAACTGACTTACAACCGACTGCAAGTAATGTATAGGGTTGCAATTTTGTCATATAGTAAATACATGGATATATTCCCGAACGTAAACACAATAACGGAAACTCAAGAACAAAGTCTTAGAAATTAGTAACGTAAGAGTACATGGAGCAAAGAACAAAGACAGGTCATGGGAACATACTTAACTTAACAGGTAGTGTTGAAAGGAGGGCCTGGTTAATGAGCGCAGTGAAAGGTCTCCCAGGGGAAAACATTTCACGTGATAAAGGGCTCTCTTAATGACGATGAGATCATACGATTTGGGATTTCCCACGAGTCTTTACAGCGGATGAGGGTTCATTAAGTGGGGAGTTTGGGCCGGTTAATTTGGAAGATTAAGGGCATTAAATACAAAGCAGAGACGGATATGCAGACAGAGGCAGATATATATGGAGAGAGAGAGAGAGTGGGGGGGGGGGGGAGAAAGAAAGAGAGAGAGAGAGAGAGAGAGAGAGAGAGAGAGACGGAGACAGACAGAGAATGAGTGCAGTCAGACAGGCAGAATGCAGGGTGATAGAAGGACAGACAGACAGACACACAGATGGATGGATAGACAGGCAGAGAGAGAGAGAATGAGTGCAGAGAGATAAACAGACAGATTAATAAACAGACACAGAAAGAGTGCACAGAGTGAGGAAGAGAGAGAGAGAGAGAGAGAGAGAGAGAGAGAGAGAGAGAGAGAGAGAGAGAGAGTTAAAAGGCACAGACAGACAGACAGACAGACAGACAGACAGACAGACAGACAGACAGACAGACATAATACTTGTCACGCTGTGGAATTTTACAATATAAGACACAGAGGCTGCCATGTGTAGAGAGTAAGTTAGAGTGATGAGACGGAGACACACAGACAGACAGACAGACAGACAGACACACACACACACACAGATGAGAGGGAGAGAGGGAAATACACACACACACACACACACACACACGCGGAGGGAGAGAGGGATGCTATGGGGAGAGTTGGAGAGAGATAAGAGTGGGAGAGGTGGAGACAGACAGACAGACAGACAGACAGACAGACGGGCGGGCGGGCGGGCGGGCGGGCAGACAGACAGACAGACAGACAGACAGAAAGGCAGACAGACAGACAGACAGACAGACAGACAGACAGACAGACAGACAGACAGATAGATAGATAGATAGATAGATAGATAGATAGATAGATAGATAGATAGATAGATAGATAGATAGATAGATAGATGGATGGATGGATGGATGGATGGATGGATGGATGGATGGATGGATGGATGGATGGATGGATGGATAGATAGATAGATAGATAGATAGATAGATAGATAGATAGATAGATAGATAGATAGATAGATAGATAGATAGATAGATAGAAAGAGACAGAGGGAGAGAGAGAAAGAGAGAGAAATAGAGAGAGAGAGAGTGAAGATCTCAGTAACGTTATAACATCTAACCACAGGTCATTTGTCTGTAGATTGACTGATTAAGTGTCCAAGGATATCGTCACATGTGAACTCTCGTTTGGGCAGAAGGACGACATATCGCCATACTAATGTCGTCGTGCTGTCTATTTTGTTTCGTAGTATCTTCCACAATTTCAATGCTCAATGAATAGAAAGTGACATTATAATACTTGTTCATTTAATTGTGTACCATGTTTGGGGCCGGTCTCTCTGGCCGAGGGATTACAACACTTTCTCCGTAATCCCGTTTATCGCGCAGAGTCTCGTAGCACGGCGAGAGCTGGGCGCGGTTCGACCCCCGCTGGTGACTTGCGGGATAACTGAGCCGGCCGCTCAGAAAGCAATGGCAGACTACTGAGCGTAATCTTGCCAAGAAATCAACATACAGCTGAAAGATGCTGATGTTGACAGCGATGTCCTGTAAAAGGATATGCAAAACAAAAAAAAAAAAACCATGTTTGGGGGGAGGTAGTGACGAAAAATATCAATACGGGACTCTATCGAGGCCCCGTAATTGCCGATAGATATCTGGTTGATCCTGCCAGTAGTCATACGCTAATCCACGGGACGCTATCGAGGCCCCGAAATTGGACCGAAAACACTCTGAGGGCAAGTTCCAAATTCCAAAGTCGGTCGGTCAGTCCTACCTGGCATAGCACGAAGCTATCCAGCAGTCGACCAGTGGAAGTGACATGGTGGTTAGTAGCAAATATACATGAGTTAAGTAGGTAAGGAACCTACTTCTGGTCTAGCAAACCGGTAGGGAATTTACTTTATCCTAAAAATTCTGCTCAAGATTCATGGAGAAAATTGGAGGAATGGCGCTAGTCACGGCGCTGGAACTCCAATTTAAAAAAAAAAAATTAAAAATTAACGGCATAAGTGAAAGAAACAACAACAACCATGTTTGGTCCAAACCTTTTGTTTTGTTTGGCTGGCAGTAAATCAGTAAATGACTTCCCGCCCATGGTTTTACAGTACAACTCCCACCCCCCACGGGCAACTTCCGTTGTGTCATCCAAGTATTGCCTATAATTGAATCGATTCCCAAATCTGACTTTTTTACAAGACAATATCATTTTATCTTTACACCGTTACAGACACGTGGTCTAGACTATTTTCTCTGCTTAATTTACTTACGCCACCTTCCGTGGCGAACGGCTTGTGGACGCGATTCGTAAGCCCGCTTACCTGCGTTCGAAACAGCTGCGACCGATTTGGCAGCGGGCCGCGTTGCACTGGGTTTTAACGAATTGGTATGGAGCCAGTTATTAGGAAAGTAATGGCAAACTACTGAACGTAAACTTGCCAAGACATCAACACCAGCAGTAGCATGCTGATGTTGACAGCGATGTCCTGTAAAGGATATGAAACATAACAAAAACAATTTACTGAAATTAAGAATATTTGAATAAAATATGGGAGGCTGGTGTTCTCGCACAGAGCGGGGCCAAGAGTTGTTTCTGGGAGTCAAGTTGAAGTTTATCCAGGAGATTCGTTTGAGGAAACCGCGTGCTGTTGTAGACAGAGAGTAAGACAGGTTATCGGATGTTCGTCCATCAAGAATGATGATGACCATTCATTACATCCAGTTTGTCCATCAGGAAGTAAGAAGACAATAGGATGAAGAATGACTTACGCGATGAATTTGTTTATAGTGAGGAAGAGCTGCGCAACTTCATCGACCTCACTCTCTCGCCTGCATCCATGTGATTCCAGTGGCAAGAAATGTCAGGACGACTGGAGACGGACGCAGGTAGTGGCAGGCAGGCAGACAGGCCGAGAAAAGTATAGTGAGGCCTTAGAAATTAGGCTGTCCTATAAGATTCTATGCAAACAGAAGGATGTCGTTGTAATTTGAAATTACCCTGGGGGGTTAAAGGTGTTCTTCATTCGAACCACACCAATGACTATGTGTTTCAATTGTTTCAGCTAAGTATTATTCATTTATTCACTCCATAGGATATATAACTCTGCAATGTGCACCTCATGAGATGCAGCGATAAATACAATGCAATAAATCGTGCAATATATTGTTTTGTGGTTACTGTGTGTACATTGAAAGATTCCGTCCTTTTAACTCCCATCCCCAAGGGCATCTGCATTTGTGCCATCGAAATGTTTCCTATAATTGTATCGATTTACAAATCCGACATTTTACAAGACAGGAGATATTTTATCGTTGCACGGATACAGATACGTGGCTTAACCTCTTTTTATCTTCTGAATTTACATGTGAATATTTGATATAAAAATGCTATGTTGGTTATTCTCACACAGATCGAGGCGAAAAGTATTCTCGGTGAAGCGATAAGAAGTCAAAGGTCAGCAGTATCCAGGCGATTCGTGTGAATTAGCCACATGTCAAACGTGAGGCGGATCGGCAAAAAATGTAAGTGGCCATGGCGTAATGATGGACTGTGTGATATCATGACGTGATAACATTGATTTGTACAACATCGACCAGGCAGTGGTTTTGTGATGGAATCAGTATCGCTGGCGTCGGCATGCTGTGTCTGTAGAAGTCGCAGAAGTAGTAGTTGCGGTAGTAGTAGTGGTAGTAGTAGTAGTAGTAGTAGTAGTAGTAGTAGTAGTAGTAGTAGTAGTAGTAGTAGTAGTAGTAGTAGTAGTAGTAGTAGTAGTAGTAGTAGTAGTAGTAGATGTAGTAGTAGTAGATGTAGTAGTAGTAGTAGTAGTAGTAGTAGTAGTAGTAGTAGTAGTAGTAGTAGTAGTAGTAGTAGTAGTAGTAGTAGTAGTAGTAGTAGTTGTTGTTGTTGTTGTTGTTGTTGTTGTTGTTGTTGTTGCTGTTGCTGTTGTTGTTGTTTCTGTTGTTGTAGCATAAAGAAAAAGAAATTTAGCAATAAAAATAACATTCAGAAGGATGAAAAAAGAAAACGATAAAAGGACGAGGAGGATTAAAAGCATTAACTGGGGGAGGGGGAGGAGGATGAGGAGGAGGAGGAGGAGGAGAAGGAGAAGGAGGAGGAGAAGAAGAAGAAGAAGAAGAAGAAGAAGAAGAAGAAGAAGAAGAAGAAGAAGAAGAAGAAGAAGAAGAAGAAGAAGAAGAAGAAGAAGAAGAAGAAGAAGAAGAAGAAAAAGAAGAAGAAGAAGAAGAAGAAAGTGGATTAATCGGAGGATGAGGATAAGGAAAAGAAGTACAAGGAACAGGAGGAAATGAAATCAGTAGAAGAAGGCATGGAGGCAAAAATGGTTGACAAACAGGAGGAGAAAAAGGTGGAAGAGGAGAAAACGAAAGAAGAAGTAAAAAAAAAGTAAGAAGAGGATGGGTATGGGTATGAGTAAATAGAAGAAGGATGATGAGGAAACGAAAGAAAGAACGTAGAAGTAGAAAAAAAAAAGAAGACGCAGGAAGAGGAGAGAAAGAAGAAGTGATAATAATAAAGAGATTCGATATGCAATACATTCGCAGAGAATGGATTCAAATTGCATTTCATGATTTATCTTCTCAGCAACGCATTAAGGCGATCTCTCACAAGAAGAAAGAAAAATTAAATTTATCGAAAGCTGTTTAACCGGAAGGGTTTATTTATAATAAACGTTGTTATTCCCTTAGAGAGTTGCTTATGAAGTGTGTGAGCGTGCAGGTCGCTGAATATTACATCTGCATTAAATTTCCACCTGGTTCATTATTAATGACATTAAGATTGAGAGGAACGTGCGTAAAGCTACATTAAACAATTATTGTCGCTATAAAGTGTTAGAAGAAGATTACACTGCTTAGAAAAGGTGCGGGTTAGGGGGATAAGTTGAAGGGATAAGTAGATCATATTTCTTAGAGTGGCGTGGGAGGCTGAGTGGTCTCGAGGTATGGTGTCCGCCTCGAGTGCTGGAGGTCCCGGGTTCAGGCCCAGGTGAGGGCCGGGATTTTTTTAACTTGGACTTCTAGTAACAAACATTTCCTCTGGTCTCTGGGTAGTGAGATCGGACACCCGTGTGTATTGTTGCGCATGTAAAAAATCCCTTGGCAGTTGGAAATCGCAAAAGAGTAACCTAACGGCGCATCCGGGCAAAATTTCGAATTAAAAACCTACCCAAAATATTTCAGGATCCTCGCTGGTGCTACGGATTTCGTGCACTGAGCTGAGATTCTCCGGACTCATGCTTGAGTTAGGAGTAGAATGGAGCACTTATGGGTTGCACCCGTGTGCCGTGATGTTAATCCGTCGACTAAACTAAAGTAAACTAAACTAAACCTTAGGCTGGTGTTATAAGTGTTAGCCTGGCTGTGCCCTCGCTTTTCACTTCACGGCCACCATTTTTCTCGTTTGTGAGACGTACTTTGTGGCACTATGTTTGACTGATTCAGTGCCAAACACAAATGTAGGTTTGGATCAAACATGATTAACAATCAAATGAACAAGAATTATAATGAAATTTCCATTGGCTGAACGTTAAAATTACGGAATATGCCGCGAAACGAAACAAATAACCCGATGAGCGTTGTATGGCAATATATCGCCTTTCTGTGGAAATAAGACGTCACATCTGGCGATACAATCCCTCGGCCCTGAATCAGTTGATTAATGCTTCTTATATGCAGACAATGTCATCATCATCATCATCATCATCATCATCGTCATCATCAACATCGTCGTCATCATCATCATCGTCATCGTCGTCATCATCATCATCACCATCATATACCATGCCGATAAGCATTGGCGGCGATGGCTGGGCAGCTCACAGAATCACCAGACTCGTACAAGTCCAGATATCTATCTCTTTGTCTTCCTTTGGTCTTCTCCTGTCATCGATCATGTTAAGTAATACCATATGAAAGCATAAAAAGTGTCAAAGTACCTGAAATTTACAACACGAATTTAAGGTTATACACACACACACACACACACACACACACACACACACATTTATATATATATATCTATATATATATATATATATATATATATATATATATATATTATATATATGGATTAGAACAAGAATTGCCATGGCGAAGGTAGCCTTTTGCAAGATGAAAAACATACTGACCAATAAAAAGATATGAATTGAAACGAGAAAAAGAGTGTTGAAGTGCTACATAGAAGCTGTACTTTTGTATGGTTGTGAAGCGTGGACAATGAGCTGACAAGCTGAAAAACAGCTGATAGCTATGGAAATGTGGTTTCTAAGGAGAATGCAAAGAATACCATGGACAGACAGAAAAACCAACGAACAAGTCCTACAAGAAACAAATGAAGACCGTAAACTGATTAGAGACATTAGACGTAGACAGTGAAAATTTTTTGGGCATGTTATGAGAAGAAATGAATTGGATAACTTGGTGACAACTGGCAAGATCGAAGGGAAGAGACAAAAGGGAAGACCAATAATTAAATATCTGGATGTCTTGGCCACGTGGCATGGTCGAGACAGAAACACGGAGCTGATCCACGGCTCTGGTGATAGAGTTAGATGGCAAAACATGACCGCCCACGCTTATCGGCATGGCACATGATGGATGAATGGATATATATATATATACATATTTTTGTTTTGAAAAATATTCCAATTCCAATTTTCAAAACATAAATTCCAAATTCGGCCTCGTACAACCTGCTTCCTCAGCGTCGGTTATTGTTGAGATCCGTGATGTTTGTGGGTTTATTCACCCTAACTCTTGTCTTGTGAGTCCTATCTCGGACTGATTATGTTGGTTTGTGTCTGTGACGTCAGCTGGGGATCGGTCAGCGGCTATCCTTTGTGCTCGTCTCCTCTTGTGGTTTTCTTTATTGGTGCAGCCTCCTGGCTCGTCTGGCTTGGCTCGGTGCAGTCCTTATAAGGACTTTTTATTTTGTATTTTTGTCTCTTTTTTTGTGTATTTTCTGTAAGAGCTTTTCGACGTTTTCATTTTCCTCCTTGCGCCTGTTTTCACTGTCGCGTTTGAGTATCTGCTGCCTTAGGTTTTCTTCCTCCGTGGTCAGCCATGGGACGATTTTACCGTCATCTATATAGTACTCGAAGTCGGTGTCACAGTCGTAGTGTAAGACTGGGTATTCCATCGGTTTCCCCCGGAGTTTCTTAGGCTTCTTTTCTTTTTCTTCCCAGCGCCTTCTGAATTCCTCGCCCTTGAGTTCCTCCTTGCTAACTGGGTATTCTGTGACTCCTTCAGAGATTCGACGGGATAGTGGTTCCCTCTTGGGCGTTGTGGTTGGGCTGCTGGCTTTAGCTTGCAGTTCAGGCTCGGTCTCCTGGTTTTCATCTTGCGGTTTATCTGTGAGTTCTTGTATGGCTTCTGTTGGTTTGTTTTGAAAGAGTTCCATTTCATCTCTATGCAATTCACTTTCGGTCTTGATCATTTGTAGGATTTCTTCGTTCTCCTTCTTCATCTCGGCCATGCGCTTCATCTCTTGTTTGATGTTTTTCTGTATCTCCTTCATTTCAACAAGCAGTTTTTCATTGTCGCTGGTTTGTGGCGGTGCTAGGAGTAGCTTGATTTGCTTCTTTAGCTCGTCTATTTGGCTTTGCAGTTGGGCTCTTTCCGCTTGTGAGCAACCCTTGGCTGTCTCGCACCTCCACATTGCTTCGTTGTATGGTGTCCTTGTGGTGATGGCTATCTTCAAGACGTCTCTGTGTCGTTGCAGGTACGGACAGCCCAAGTATCTTGCTCCATGCTTGCCCAGGCAGTTGGCGCACTTTCTTCTGTTGTTAGGAGCTCGGAAGTCCGTGTCCAGCTTGGCCAGCGGACACTCCTTGAAGGCGTGGTGATCGGCGCAGTAACGGCAGATTTCTGTCTTCTGGCTGCTGCATTCTCTTGTTGAGTGATGCTGTGGTCGGCATCTCGCTGCCCGCCGATGTCACCACCGCCAAGGTTGTGGGTATCTTGGAGTAAGTTAGGAGCCGCTCCGCCTTCAAGAATCAGATGTGAAGATTCTGTTCTCGTAGCTGCTTCAGGATTTCTTCATCTGTCAGCTCCACTTGAATCCGCTTGACAACCCATCGGACTGTTTTTGAGTCGGTGTTCCCGGCTCTGGTGTCTTTCTCCTCCTTCTTCTCTGTTGTCTTGATTCTTGTCTGTGTTGGGCTGTCGATCTTCTCCCTCGTGGTAGCTTCAGTAATAGCTGCAGTATCAGGCTCTTTGATGCAGCTAGCAGGTAGGCTCTCCACGTTCTTTTTCTTGTTGTCGGCTCCCACGCTGCCCATCTTGGCTACCGCGTGTTTCTTGTTGTTGGACTTTCAACGTGACATTTTCCCGCGTATCAGGCTTCTTGACAGAATAAGGCGACTTGACTTTTTAGCGCTCGCAGTGCGAATGGACGAAGACAAGGACGACGAACGACACGAGACCCCACGATATATATATATATATAAAATCTACCTTGCATTAGTCGTTAGTCTCGGTTCCAACTTCAAGGTAAAGCGTCACCCCATAATGCTCTGTTCCTATGCCAGTGAATATCACACAACATGCTCCTCACATGTGAAAAATAATGGCATCTATAGGTGTTAACAAGGTCACTTTCCAAAGCTTTCAAATAACGACCAATTGAAATGTATAGCCTACTGGTGTATAGCAAATCCTCGAAGCGGTGGCGACGACAGAGGCGAACGGTCAGGGAAGAAGCTGGCTTCTCAAGGCCGAAGGTTCTAGGGTATCTGCGAGGGCACCAAGCACCGGGTGAATACGATGTTCTCCTCCCCGAGGACGGAGTGGCGTGGAGCAGGCCAATGCGCATATGTGGGACAAGTGGAAACAAGAATCGAACGTCTCGAAAGAGTACGAATACGCAACAGGAGAAAGACACACGGAGTCATGATCCGGGGAACCCACCACCAGAGAGTGTCATCAAGGTAAAGGACCGAAACATTTGAGGAAGGGGTCTACTTCTGGCGATCAGAAGTCTCTTTCGTGTTTGCTTCGCGGCAAAGTTGTTTCACCATGGAATATATATCAATAGAAACTGTACAATGTAAGTGAGTGTCCCTGTTGGTACGCCTTTATGCGTAATATGCAGGCCTTACACTTTACCATACCAATCGGCTAAAGTGGATGCCGTAATCAATCTCCCATCGACCATCTTTAGTTGCCAAGACATTTCCTTCTGCCCATTCTTGAATGTATCAGCATGAGAGTCATCATCATGTGCCTTGCCGATAGGCCATCTCTCACGTTCACCATAGAACGTTGATCAGCTCTGTATGTTTTTGTCTCAGTTATGCCATGTGTCCAAGCCATCCAAATATTTACCTCTCTGCCTTCCCCCTGATCTTTTTCTTTCAATCTTGCCAGTTGTCACCGAGCTCTTCAGTTTATTTCTTCTCATAACGCGCCCCCAAAAATCTTGACTTTCTACGTCTAATTTCTCTACTTAATTTACATGGGAGTACGGGACTTATAAAAATAAATAAAAGCTGAGTAGAATCGAAACTGAACTTGTGACCACGAAGTGGCAGGCAAGTATGTTAACTACTGCGCTATGGCTGCTACAACAGAAGATGTTGATTAGAGATATTAAACTGACGTGTGGGAAATGCTCGGCAAAAAAGGCAATGGAATATAAAGATGTGTTTTGGACATCATAAACAGCTGAGCAACAAACAACACCAACTACATTCAAATATCAGATGACAGAGAAGTTTATACAACATCAACTTCATTCAAATATCAAATGACAGAGAGGAATGGGGTGATTTATACATCATCAACTTCATTCAAATATCAGATGACTGAGAGGAATTGAAAAGTTTATTCAATACCAACTTCATTTAAATATCAGATGATGGCGAGGTTTATTTCAAATATCAACTGACAGAGAGAATTGAAGATGCTTACACAGCACCAACTCCATTCAGATATCAGATGATAGAGGGGAATAGAGAGGCTTATACAACAACAACAACTTCATTCAAATATCAGATGATAGAGAGGGATGGAAAGGTTCATACAGGGTGTATTTTTAATGACTGGGGTTTTGTGTGTGTGTGTGTGTGTGTGCGTGTGCGTGCGTGTGTGTGTGTGTGTATGTTTGTGATGGTATTGATGAACACTGAGATGCTACTCTGCTGGCAGGTATTTTGTGATATCGTTCATCGTTAAAGGTCTCTCACTTCGATGCTTCACTGTTCTCTGTGGCAAAGATCGGCTTGGGCCGCGTACGCCGCCGAGTGCCTCCGGCTGGCAGTCTGTTAAATACTAATGTTTACAGTTTTACCTGAAGAGACGTTCAGCTAACGCGCTCCTTGACTAGTGTGTAAATTCCCCGACATACGAGATGTCGGTTCGAAATCAGATAGGGTTGCCAGACCATCTTGATTTTCCGGGACAATCCAGATTGTGAAAAGTAAAAATTGTCCCAACAAATGCTGTCGGGATCTAGCTGTCCCGGTATTTATCCAAGTGAAAAATAAATATGTAATTCAGTCGAACTCTTTCCCAGTTTTTAAATGCAGAATCGGTGGTTTTATTTTCAGTGTGTCTGTGGTTTCAGTTGTCTGTCTGTTGTGACTCGTAAATAACTTGTTGTAATCTGTTTGCATTGTAATCACGTGGTCTCTGCGGAGGGTGAAGTAAATTACGGTGGTGTGGTATTTGTATATCAACTGCTACGTTTTCATTACGGCATTAAGAGGTTTCGAAATGCTGAAGAGAAGGCTTTCAATAAAGGATTCTTTTTAACTTAGGCGTAATCCATAAACGTGCTACTACTTCTAGTGCACTGGACTAATTTTTTGTGGATTAGCTTTTCCTATTACCAGTGCCCCTCGCTATCAAGCGAAGCCACTCCGACTTCAGAGGTACTTGTAATTTACGTCCCCGAGTTAAAGTTGAGAAGTCAACATTGTAGTCCAACTGAACGGTGTAGGGGTTCAACCCTCTACCACGGCATTAGCACACCGGATGTTTAAGAACGAGCGTTCTTATCCATTCGGCCACACTGATCTCCACGAGGATTTGTTGAGTCTTCCTATGTTTAAGAGAAATATCCAGGTTTCTGGGTCACACCTGGCAACCCTAGCCACAGACGATATGGAAGCAAGCAGCTTGGCGTTGATTTCGAAGTTTTGAGTGGTTGGGGTTCCACTGCGAAGGCGTATGGACGATTCGTGAAAAAAGAGAGTCTGGCATATGAGGCTACGATCTCCAGCATGAGAATGGAGGTGGAAGCAGTCACAGCGGCATTCCGCTGGTTAGAGAAGACCACTGCAACATACATTGTCTTCTTTACAGATTCAAGAAGTATGCTTAGTAAAATGGAGAAAGGAATGTTTCGTGTGGAATGGCTCACCTCGATTCATAAGTCACAGATTGTAAGAACTGTATTGATTTTTTTTTTGCCTTGGCCATGCGGGAGTACGGGGGAATGAACAGACTGATAGGCTGGCAGGGAATGCACCTCTTGATGGTAGATTACCTATACACAAGAGAGAGGTGGTCGTGCGCCTGTGGGACCAGGTGGAGAAAGTGGAGGAACAGATTGAGAGCCCGTATGTGGAAAGGATGAGATTGCGGGGGAATGGCAAGGGTTCTTGAGAATCTCAAAACTGAGAGGGAAGACCAGGAGAACTTTCAATCAGATAGCGGTGGGAACGAACGAACGAACAAACGAACGAACGAAGGAACGAACGAACGAACGAACAGACTTTATTTTCAAAGGGTAACAAATTGGGCACGCAGGCCCGTCCTACTTTCGGCCCTTCCAATCACTCATCTTTCTTTCATCAACAGTGCATAGGAAAAAACATTGTCAAATGAATTTTGTAAACATAAACAATGCATATTGCTATGTTATGAGACACATCCACCATTCACCCACACATTCCCCATTCACTCCAACTCCCCCACCCAAACACACACATAACCGACACACACATACATTCCCCCACCCATCCACCACATCCCTACAACTACACATCTCCCCACCCACACACACCTCTCACCCACCACACATACCATCCACCCACACCCCAAGCACACATACATTCCCCAACCCACACATTTCCCCACCTACACACATCTCCCCACCCACTCACATATCCTCTACCCGTCCCATTACCCGCCAACAATCACTCACCCACATATCCTCCTCCACCTACACACCTCCAACCACCCAGCCAAACACACATTCCTCAGCCACACATCCCCCACGCACACACACATCTCCCCGCCAACTCACATATCCCGCACCTACCCACACACAAATTCCGCACCCACCCACATAATCTCCCATCTCCCCCAGCCCACTCACAGATCCCGAGCCCACCCCTTCAAAACATCCCCCATCATCTCCTAACCTACACACACTCACCCACCTACATATCCTCTACCCACCCACACATCCTCTACCCACCCATCCCCCAACCAAACATCCTTTAACCACACACCCTTACTCATATACAATCACCCACCCACACATGGGAACGATTAGTAGTGTGATTCTTCGCTGGCTGTTGAACGAGAGGGCAGAGCGCATATGGGAATGTCATGAGTGCAGTGATGTCGGTTCTTAACTCAACTCAACTCAACTCAACTCAGTTTAAATCCATAAGATTCGATGTTACGAGTTCGGTCGTTCAGAAATTGCCTCGTAAACCACGGGCAGAACCAAATGTTTGGGTTGGTTACGACGTTCTGTTAAGGCCGTATAACAAACTTTAGTAGAATATAATCTATTGAAACCTTAGGAAAAATGTTTTACAGAAGACATCAGCCTGTCTAACTTTTAAACATCATTTGAGTCTAGATGTGATTTCTGGGGAAATGCAAAAAAATACCATGGACAGAGAAAATAACCAATGAACAATTCCTACACGAAGCAGATGAAAATCGTAAACTGATTAGAGAAATTAGACGTAGACAGTCAAACTATTTTTGGCACGTTGTGAGAAGAAATGCACTAGAGAACTTGGTGACAGCTGTCAAAATTGAGGGGAAAAGAACGAGTGGAAGGCAGAGAAATAAATATCTGGATGGCTTAACGACATGGTATGGTTGGCACAAGAACACAGCTGATACACGACTCTGGTGATCGTGTAAGATGGCGAAACATGAAAACCCACGCTTACCGGCATAGCACATGATGATTGTAAGCGTCTTGAGAAGTATAGAAAGTATTTTCGCCCCTTAGTAAATGCAAAACCATCTCTAATCAACAATGGTGCTACGTCAGAAAAGGTCTGATAGCGAGAGCAAGAGAGTGCAGAGAAAAAAATAGATTGACCACAGTAATGAGATTGTACAAGTACACCGAATGACACTATCGAGTGCCACGCATCGGATACTGACACGTCAACTATTCCTCCCTACGACGCTTACGGCAAATGTGGATGATGATGATGATGATGATGATGATCATCATCATCATGATCATGATCATGATCATGATGCATGATCATGATGATGTGATGGTGATGATGATGATGATGATGATGATGATGATGATGATGATGATGATGATGATGATGATGATGATGATGATGATGATGATGATGATGATGAGTTAAGGCAAATCTGTTGAATCCACAAAGATATTATTTTACAGAGGACAGCACTAAACATACATTCTAAACAGCCACACAAACTTGATAATAGAGAAGAAGAAGAAATAGAGAAGAAGAAGAAGAAGAAGAAGAAGAAGAAGAAGAAGAAGAAGAAGAAGAAGAAGAAGAAGAAGAAGAAGAAGAAGAAGAAGAAGAAGAAGAAGAATAAGCACAAGAAAAATAAGAACAAGGTCTTCATCTAAACATCTGAAAATGATATGTTCAATGAAAAAATGCGAGCGCACTTGTATCTTTGTGAGAGACGAGACAAATCTGAAGGAAATAGAAATACTCTAATCAGGAGTTCGTTATCAATGTCTAATGACTGCACTTCAGCCCAGGTCTGCTCACAATGAAGACATAGAAATACTTCAACATCGACTCCAGACCAGAAGAAAGAATGAAACAAGTTCGCTGCACTTTCCATTTAAGAACTGTCATTTCTGCAATAGGATTTTAAAGTGGTAAGCAAAAAGTGAAGGCCCAATTTGCAATTCTTGTGACGTATTGATGATCTTTTTCTTTCTTCTTTTCTCCTACTGATTTTGCCATGAAGCGTCGCAGAGAGGAGGCAGATGTAATTGCCTGTGTTTCGCTTGTCTTGTTGCTTGTACTAATGTCTTATGTGATTTCGTCAATGTGTCTTTTAATCCATCTAGTCAACTCTTTCTGGGTCGTCCTCTTGCCTTGAATTCCGATGTTATCAAGTAGAACGGTCTAACCGCTGGTTAGTCTTGTTCCATTCTAAGTAAATGTTGAAACACATCATTCCTTGCTGTTCTATAAAGACAGCATAATGTGATACCCCTAAATTTGTTCCAATTTTCTCATTTGTGTCTCTATCTCTTCTTGTTTTTCCAGCTGCGTTTCTTATGAATCTCATCTCAATCAATCAGGTGCCGTCTTCACAAGATATTATTTTACAGAGGACAGCACTAAACCTACATTCTAAACAGCCATACAAACTTGATAATAAAGAAGAAGAAGAAGTAGAGAAGAAGAAGAATAAGCACAAGAAGAATAAGATCTGATGGATAAGGTCTTCACAGTGAAGGTTGGCTGCGCATGGATCTCCAACACTGTGTGTCTCTCGCCCTGACTATACATTCTGTTAGGCTGATGTTCGTCCATCTCTTGATATTAACTTCCCACTTGTATCGTTGTCTACCTCTTGCTCGCTTGCCCTCAACCTTGCCCTCCAGTATGGTTTTTATAAGAATATCGTGTCTTTTAACGTGGCCGAAATATTTCACTTGCCTCCTCTATATTTCTTTCATCAACTCTCCCTTCATTCCCAGTTTTTCTAGAACCTCTGTATTTGTTTATTTTTGTTACCATGAAATACGAAATATTCTTCAGTATACCCACATCTCCAGGGCTTCTATTCGACTTTCTAGTTGCTTATTCAATGTCAAGGCTTCCGCGCCATACAGTAGCCTTGAATATACATACCATTTGACAATTCTCATTATTAATGCGTTGTTAATATCTTTAGATGTTAATACTGATTTCATGCCGTTGAAAGCATCTTTGGCCATTCCTATTCTCTTTTTGATGTCTATTTCACTTCTGCCATCATCTGTTATTACATGTCTAAGATAGGAGAAACTTGTTACTTGTTCTAGTATTTCCCCTTTTACTGTGATTTTCATTGATGACCTTTCCTTTCCACTGCTAATTATCATAGTTTTCGTTTCTGGATGGTAATATCTAAGCCACATTCTGCACTATGCCTGTTTACTTGTTCCACTAAGTTTTGTAGTGGAATCTCATCTCTGTGTGATGCAATAATAAGGTTGGAAGAGAGAAAAGTACTAGGAGTTTTCAGTTATAGATCAACCGTCACTCGATGGCTGATGTGGTCAATATCACGCAGGCTGGTTTTACTTCCCAGAACGTCGACTGGCACCCATTTAGAAATGGGTCGATCTGGGAGCCCATGTTTAAAACAAAAGATCCCATACACGAAGAGGGTTCGAACAAGTAACATTGGGCGAGCAGGCAAGCCTACTAGACATTGCGCCACCTCGGCGCCGTGGTTAAACAAGTGATTGCTCCTAACTCCATAATTAGGAATATCAAACTTGAAATTATAATTATCGATAATAATGAAAATATAAAAATACCAACATGGAAGATATAATCTGACTCAAATTAAATCATGGCACATTATTGATATCATATGTGAAATGTAAAAACTATGAAATGGCCGAACATGACCGCCCAGTTTTATCGGCGTGGCACATGATGATGATTATTATTAACTTGTAGGATTAAACTGAAATGTATTTGGGCTCCCAGGCCAGCTTAGATTACCATGGTTACCAGGAAATGTTCAGGAAAATAAGGTGGGGGGGGGGGGGGATGTGACACTGACCTCATCAACCTCCAAGTACCGACTGCCCTAAACAATATGCGGGTAGGGCCATATACCCACTACGCCTCAAGGTGTGGAGAGCCGCCCTTTACCTTGTTTTATTTACTGACCATATTCCTTGAGAGCCGCTATGGTGTAGTGGATAGCACGCGTGCATACCGGGCCTGTGGGGGTGGTTTGGATCTCCATGGAGCCGGGCGTGTTTTAAACTAGACCTGGGCTCCCGAGTCGGTCCAGTCAAAAATTGGTACCAGGAAATTTTATGGGAAGTAAATGGGGCTACCGACCACATAACCCCTCGAGTGCCGATTGGTCTATACATATACAGGGTGTATTTTTAATGACTGTGCAGTGTTTGAAAATATACCGGTCCAAGTTTTGTATTTACCTATTATGCTGCATGAACTTTACAAAGGGTGAATACAAAACTTGGACCGGTAATATTTTCCAACACTGCACAGTCATTAAAAATACACCTATATATATGAGCCTAGCATCATATGAGGTAGGCGTGGCATAGAGGTTTATCACACTGGCGTTTAAACTTCCTGTGAGCTGACGACGGGGTAGTGGGTGTGTTCCAGACACCGGTTAGTTGGATTTTAACGTTGACTTCTCGTTCAGAAAGCCATGGCAAGCTACTGAACATAGCATTGCCTGGAAAATTAACCTGGGTCTGATCGCAACGTCCTGCAAATAAGATGCAACCATTTTGGCTTTAGCACCATATACCCAATACGGCTACAGGCGTGGACATGGTTTTTTAAAATTTTGCCATTTGTTTACCATGTACACATTATGTCTTATTGCGTGTGAAGCGAGAACTTTATTTTGTCATTTGTTTACTATGTACACAATATGTCTTATTGCGTGTGAAGAGAGTACTTTATTTTGCCATTTGTTTACTATGTACACAATATGTATCATTGCGTGTGAAGAGAGAACTTAATTTAGTCAGTTGTTTAGCATGTACACAATAGTCTTGTTGCGTGAAAGAGACAACTTTACTTTTATATTTTTGTTACTGACGTAACAAAATATTTCTATTAACTAAACAGAATATAAAATGGAAGAGTTTGGCAACCAATTCCCTGCGGAAATCAGATTACAAATTTCCATTTGTAAACATGTTCGTTATTTGTATGGAATCTGGAGATTATCTTGTGTTTGTATGAAAGCTTCATATTATCTTCTGTCTGTATGAAATGCAGACTGCGAAACGATTTTGAGTGCACTAAGCGAGATAGTTACATTACATTACACATCGCAATACAGCAAGGCATAGAAATAAACTCGCAACTTTTTATTAGGTTTGTATACAAGGGAAAAGCCTTTGACGGGCATTGATAAGGAGTTTCCTTGGAAACAGTTGAGGCATGATGGGATTCAACGGAAAATCAGTAACTTAATAAAGGCAACGTATAAAGAAATGTTGAGCCGAGTTCGCAATGGGGCACAACTAACAGAGACCTTAGAATAAGAACAGGGGTGAGACATGGATGCATATTGCGAACTTTATTATTCTTTCTGACTATATACTGGATTACGAACACAACAATACAACTCAACATATCAAGAAACGAGAAAATCAGAAATGATGAAATCAGGCTTAAAGTGGGGGATAACAGCAACACTAGATTTAATTAGAAAACAGCAAGTGAAATGGTTCGGCCACATAACTAGGCTACCAACTGACAGTATACCACAGCAAGCAATGATGCACATATCAAATGGAACCAGAAGAAGAGGCCAACCACGTAAAAGGTGGACAGAGGGAATAACAGGGTACATGGGAATCTCGATACAAGAAGCTCATAAACGGGTACTCTCCCGTTGTTTATGCTTGACCTCGACACCGCAAAGTACAAGAGGAACATGATGAGGTGATGAGGTAATGAGATGATGAAAGATCTCCCCTCCGTGACACGTGACAACTGTGATGTGCTGTGTGAATTCTTCACATTTTCAAGTAGGTGTAAAGATCTCCCCTCCCCGACACGTAAAGCTGTGATGTGCTGTGTGAATTCTTCACATTTTCAAGTAGGTGTAAAGATTTCCCCTCCCCGACATATAACAGCTGTGACGTACTGTGTGAATTCTTCACATTTTCAAGTAGGTGTAAAGATCTCCCCTCCCCGACACGTAAAGCTGTGATGTGCTGTGTGAAGTCCTCACATTATCAAGCAAGTGTAAAGAACCATTCAACACGCCATAAAACAAACTGGACATACAGTGTTAGACCTATAGGGTGTATTTGTAATGACTGTGCAGTATTTGAATATACTGCCGGTCCAAGTTTTGTATTCACCCTCTGTAAAGTTCATGCAACATAATAGGTAAATAAAAAACTTGGATCGGCAATATTTTCAAACACTGCACGGTCGTTAAAAATACATCCTGTATATTTTAGTAAACCAACTGGCACTCGGTGAGTGATGTAGCCAGTATTTCCCCAACCTCTTTTATTTCCCAAGACATTCCTGGTAGCCATGTTGTTTTGCGTTGATACAACAGCCCATGTAAATTTTAACATTAGTATCAATAATAATATTATGGCCTCCATTAAATACTTAATGAGCAAAGATGTGAGGATAACTGACAGAAAATGTTTCTGTCAGGTGGACAATCAAATAAATTTGATGACATCAAATTTTAATGACATCTTCTTCAATCGCCGGGACACGAAACACGGGTCAGATTCTTTGAGCAATCATGAAATATGCAGCCATATTCTGAAAGACTACTAATTGCTGAATTTTTGTGTGTGATTCAAGAACCGGACATGAAATGAGAAGAGGGGTATTGGAGAACATGACAGCTGGACAGTTCTGTGGTGAGGGAGGAAGGGGAAGAGAGACATGATGTGGGATGGAATGGTGCGGGGTGTGGAGGAATGTCGTCAAAATAATATTGGTACAGAAAAACAGGGGTTGAGATCTGTGAACGGCTTGAACGCCTACGAGATTTGGCAAGAAACATGATGATGATGATTTTCTTTCGTTCGCTTTGTACTCAAGCATAGTCCACACACGTCTAGTGCACTGGACTTATTTTTTCACGTGGATTAGCCTTCTTTATTACCAGTGTTTCTCGCCATTAGGCTAACCCACTTCGACTTCGGAGGTACTTGTAATCTAAGTCCCCAAGTCAAGGACAAGACGTCAACATTTTAGTCGCAGTGACCGGTGTAGGGGTTGAACCTGCTATCTGGCCATCAGCACAGCGGAAGTTTAAGAGCCAATGCTCTTATCTATTCGGCCGTACTGACCTCCATGATGATGATTATTCTAGAACATACGGTTGGGAGACTTGTATGGTACTTAAAATACGAGGGCGAGTCAATAAAAAAGTCACACTGTTCTATGGGGTGGCAGGTAAATGTAGCTGGTGTTTTCTACAGGTGTCTTTAGGTAACAGCAACATCGAACTTCATATTCCCGTTCATGGGTGGTGCTAGGTGTCTCATGCGCATGCGCAGCGCATAAACAAAATGACGGCTGTACTTACGGAGTGTACAGCCAAAGATCAACGTGCTGGTGTGCGTTTTTTTTTGTGGCAAAAAATACTGCCTGCAAAGGACATTCATAAGGAAATGCTTCCTGTTTATGCTGACAAATGTTTGATCCGTAAAGCGGTGCATAGCTGGGTAGAAAACACCCTTCTTCGCCTTGTATCCAAAAATTCAAGGTTACGCCATCAGCAGGGAAGGTTATGCTGACAGTATTCTGGGATTGTCCAAGGAGTGCTTTTTAACCAATTTCAAGAAGAAAGGTGACAATGTGCATTCTGAATCGCACTGTGAAGTTCTATCAATGCTTCATGAAGCAATTTGAAGAAAACGTCCCGGACTGCTGACTAGAGGAGTGTTGCTTCTTCATGACAATGCCAGACCACATACGGCTCGATTAACTCAGGAGACAACCAACTAATGTAGGAAGTTCTGGAACATCCACAGTACAGTCCCGACTTAGCCCCTAGCGATTTCCACCTGTTTGGTCCACTGAAAACCCACCTTGGCGGAAGAAATTTCGCGGATGACGCCGAAGTTGAATGTGAAGTGAAAACATGGTTTAGAAAACAGAGCACGCAGTTCTATGCACCGGTTTGCGAGGACTAATAAACCGATGGGATAAGTGCTGTCAAATGTTAGTGGAAAATATGTTGAGAAATAAAGGGACAATGTATGTATACAAATAAATTGGTTTCAAGTTGTTATCATCTGTAGTTATTTTTCTACAGCCATTTGTGACTTACTTATTTACTTCCCCTCGAACGTCAGACAGCCACTGTTTAAGCATCTGATTTATCAACGCAATGTTGCAACTTTAGTAAGTAAGTAAAGAAATTAAAAGACACTTTTGGGCTCATTAAGGCCGAATTGGGCATATGATGCTAGAACCATACTTGTGTTGACCAACCGGCACTGGGTGGCTGATGTGGTCAGTGTTACGCTGGTCGCCTTTACTTCCCAAGACCTACCTCTGAGCCCAGGTCAGCTAAAAAAAGGATTGAATACTTCCCAGATGCTGATCGAACAACTGACCACTGGGATGGAAGGCGAGCTTTTATCCGCTCACTCACTCACTCACTCACTCACTCACTCACTCACTCCCATCCTCACTCACTCACTCACTCACTCACTCACTCATTCATTCACTCACTCACTCACTCACTCACTTACTCACTCACCCACTCACTTACTCACTCACTCACTTACTCACTCACTCACTTACTCACTCACTCACTCACTTACTCACTCACTCACTCACTCCCATCCTCACTCACTCACTCACTCACTCACTTCCTCCCGTCCTCACTCACTCACTCACTCACTCACTCACTCCATCCTCACTCACTCACTCACTCACATAATCAATCAATCAATCAATCAATCAATCAATAAAATCAATCAATCAGGTGCCGTCTCCACAATGAAAGTTGGCTGCAAAAGTTCTCTAACTCTGTGTCTCGCCTTGATTGTATACTCTGTCAGACTGCTGTTCGTCCATCTCTTAATGTTATCTTCCCACTTGTATCGTTGTCACCTCTTGCTCGCTTGCCTTCAGCCTTTCCCTCCAGTATGGTATTTAGAAGAGTGTTATGTGTTTTAACGTGGCCGAAATTCTAGCCACTACACTACCGCGATTCCTTTGTAACTTTAGTTTTTTTTTGTTTTTGTTTTAAATATAACCATCTTGCGCTGAAAGTCAGAAGTAAATGGCGGGAAATTTAGCCTGTCCATCCATTCATCATGTGCCATGCCGGAAAGATTGGGCGGTCATGACTCACCATTTCACTCGATCTCCAGAGTCGTGCATCAGCTAAGTGTTCCTGTCTCGACCATGTCATGTGGCCAAGCCATCCAGGTATTTACTTCCCTTTGGTCTGTTCCCTTTGATCTTGCTAGTTGTCACCAAGTTCTCCAGTTCATTTCTTCTCATAACAAGTCCAACATGTTTTGACTGTCTACGTCTAATGTCTCTAATCAGTTTACGATCTTTATTTGTTTCCTGTAGTACTTGGGCATTGGTTTTTCTGTCTGTCCATGGTATTCTTTTCATTCTCCTCAGAAACCACATTTCCACAGCCATCAGATGTTTTTTCAGCTTGACTGCTCATTGTCCAAGTTTCACATCCGTACAACAGTACAGACTCTATGTAGCCTCTCAACACTCTTGTAGCACCTTTAAGAAACATAATGTCGTGCGTTGAATACATCTCGAAAGATCGTTAGAGTACGTTGCATGTCCTTTAAAGCAGGCAGCGAGCAACCCCATAATTTGTTTCGCTGTTTGTAATTTACTGAGCAATTTATACAATGAGAAGTTTGCCATTGCTGAAAGATCGTACAGATCAAAACGTGTTTTCTGGCTTTTCATAAAGTTCACAACGTGACGAAAGTCGTGTGGTTATAATTGTGTGAATATATATTATCCCTTCAAAAACGGTTTTATTTACTCTCGCCATTCTCGCAGTCATAAATAAATACATGCGTATTATTTGCCGCTCATAGAAGTAGGGTAAAGAATTAATATCATGCATCCTGTTTCCACCGGTCTCTGTGGCTAAGGTCTTGAGAACGCGGTTTGTGAGCCCGTATACCCGGGTTCGAAACACAGCGGTGCTGGTTTTTTCGAAAAAGGTATAGGAGCCGGTCGTTCAGAAAGCAATGGCAAACTACTGAACGTAAAATTTGCCCAGGAATCACGAACAGCGAAAATGCCTGGGTTGACTGCTACGTCCTGTGAAGGACATGCAACTTAATAAATCCTGTTTCCTGCACGAGGCATTTTCATTTATCTTGTAATTTCCTTATTTATACCTCTACTCTTTTCTCACCTTCAGATGTAAATATGAATGAGTGACAGCAGCTGTAAACTAAATCTATTGACATTTCCATAGAGTTTGTCACCAAATGGATCAGGTGTAGGCCAGAACAGTTTTCTTTTCTGCATATGTTGGAAAAATTAGAAAAACTTGGAAGCAACAGAGATGTGGTTCCTGAGACGAATTTTGCGAATTCCTTGGATTGCCAAGGTAACTTAACAACGACTGTCTGAAAGAGGCTAATGAAACAAGAACATTATATTTAACAATAAAAATAAGACAAACAGCTTTCTTTGATCATGTGATGAGCAGAGAGGCGTTGGAGAACATCGTGACAACTGGATAGATCAAGGAGAAGCGAGGCATTAGCAGACCAAGAGAAATGACGCTGAATTGGTTTAAGACGTTGACGTGGAGGAATATCATCAGTAGAGTTGATCCAGAACACCAAGGACTGAGATCTGTGGAGAAGCATGAACGACTAGCCAGCTGGCAAGGTACTTGATGATGAAAATGGTGTTGATGATGATGATGATGATGATGATGATGATGATGATGTATTGCACACTTCTGCAACAAATGTCCAGCTGTTCAATTTACCAGTTCCACATTCACCAGTGACATCTATCTTTAGCATATTAAACATGTAGTATTTCAGTTTGTTATGTCCTGTGCGGAGTCTGAAGATGGTAACTTGTTATTGAGGTGGAACTGGTAATAATCACGATCTGGTGACCTGGATGATCTTGATTCCAACTTAGTTCTATAATTTCTTCTTCCAAATATCTTGGCCTCATAATAGATTGTGTCTATCTCAAACTGAGGTAATCTCCCACCTTTTTGTTTATACCGCACCGCTTCTTTGGTTTTAAATAATTAACTGATAGCCTGCCGCGAGCCGATAGGTCGGCTCAATGGAACGGTGCTGGCCTGCCAGAACACCCATCAGCTTGGTATAGACAGTGCATTATTTGTTTAATTTCTCTTATTTTCCGCAATTTTTTAGTGCCCGGAAATGAAGATCTACACACATAAAAGATTGCCCTTCGATCAGTCAAACAAGACGCCCGGATTCATTGTGTTTTAGGAGAAAACGAGTGTTTAAGTAGTTTAGTTTGATTATTTTAGAAATGACAACACCTTCTGGTTCTGGACCTCATAGATTTTAATAAAATTACCGTTTTAAACAATTGTATATTATAATTATTGTGATTTAAAGGACTGTGTGAAATATTCTATAACTAATACCACTTGCAGTATTCAGTTAATTATTTATTAGACGGTCATAATTGAAAACAAAACTAAAAGTGAAAGTTCGTCATAATATTATGGCACATGTAGAATTATGCTTGCGCTAATGGGCCACACTTGTGCCCCTAAATTTGCTTTGCCCATCACAAAGTATTTAAGGAGTATTTAAATAATTAAATTTAAAATATTAATAATTATAACTAAATACTCGTAGAAAATAGTGTTTATATAGTTTCTTAGTGTGATTAATTCTTACAACCGTCAAAAGCTCGATTAATATTTCCACCACTACAACCCCATTTTACGACAACACCAACCAACAGCGACATTGGGCCGAAGAGAGGATGAAAGAAGACTTTGGATTGGCTGTGACGTCACAAGCCTAAGCAGGACGAAACGGGGATAAATATGGCGTGCAAAGCGGAAAACGGTCTGTTTTACACCAACCCAAGCACGGGACAGGAGAAGATCCGATGTATCTGACGGAGTGATAGCATCTTTCACAGTGCTGTAGAGGAGAGTTGTAACTGAACTAAGTGACACGAACCCCGGCAGACTGTAATTATATGTCTTGCTTTATTCAAGATATTTCAAAAGGCATAATTTAGACAATAAAAGTCTAGATGATAAAAGACGTCCGGCCAGTATGACTTCGAGTTAGTAACTAATCTCTATCCTGCTTCTACGTCAACGCGTGAGCGTCCCTGGATCCCTAACTACCCGGTGCTCACGCGTGCCTCAGCTAATAGATTCGTTTTCCCTTTGCACGCCATGCCAACCAACCCCTTGAACAGAGGTACTCTGTTATATTTCCTCTCTACCCTCAACGAGACTTTTCCCCAAAAAGTCTTACTCCAAACTCACCTAACCTAAATCTCCCACCCCCAAGTTATGCTTCACGACTATCCGCTAATTCTATATTCTTAAACCAAATAATCCTATACCAAGTTCTATTTCCCATTTACTTCTTCTTCAATCCTCAAGCAACCCGCTTGCATGTCATACACGAGCTTAACACAGCTCAACTCCTAACTACGAAAATCATATACCTCTAACCTGTAACATTCATTACTCCCCAGTCCTTCTACTCCACTACTCTACTACTTATGTCTTATAGCCAACTGCTATGATCTCTAACACTTCTTCGTGAACTTATACTTCTTCTTCGTTCACCAACATTACATCTTAATTTACTTCTTTTATATGTTCCCATCGTAACATCGTACATTCTACATTACAAGATCTCACTTTATAAAACAGTTCACAAGCAATCCAGCTATTCATTATACAACACTTCTTAAATCATCTTACACATGTGAGATAACCGCTACAAAACTCCCTCTTCTATGTCTTTACCACTACTTCTTCTTCCCACCTACAGGGTCACAAGCTATCTGCTTAAACTCTTTTAATTTTACTTCTCATCATGTACATACATATCAATATCTAATCTTGACCATAAAAATTCAAAACGCCATACTCTTCTGAAAATACTTCATACTCCCTATCATCATCACCAACAGCATTACTAATTCTCCACATTTAACCAACTTGAATTCATTCGTACTAACACACGATAGGAAGACAAAGAATCGGTGGCCACCGGAGATCAAAGAACAAGAACTCTTCCTCACAAAACCATACTCACATTTACCCCACCATGTCGCCCTGAGGCTTTATGCAGTAAAGTCTAAAAAAAAACACACACACATATCTCTCACAATTCAATTATGTCACTTATTATGGAAACACTTCTACCAATTTCATATCATATCTCCGAATCTCACCTAATTTATACATATTATTTAATCTCTGAGTAATACAGTTTGCGCTGATATCCACAGCATCAAACACCAAAAATATTATCCACCCCTAAATGTCTATTTATTACAGACAGTACCGATACTATGGCTCTGAACATTACCATAATGTCATAAGCTCCAAAAAATTAATATCACTGTTCACTTACTGTCCACGTTTATTCCAATTGTTGCTGACAACTACAGCCATTTTCAATGCCAACTATATCCCTTTGTTATGGTCTTACCTGTCTGTAAATATCTCCCTTGTCAGCACCTTCCCAAAACCTCTAATCTCTCAATTCACGCCGTAGCAACAAAAATACTACCACTAACCTTATGTTTGTGAATGTCCCCTCTGTCTATCCTATCACTCTTTGCAATCAACTTTATTCTTTACCAGTCCATATATCACGGACCCTCCCTTTTTCCCGCAAAACCTCATGGCATTCAATCCATGTTCGCTGCAACCACAGCACTCCACATTGATATTGACAATGTTCACATACTTACTTCCCCTTACAATTCATTATTTAATCCCCCAACTATTGTACTGATATCCACAGTATATGATTACTCTTCGGACTAAAACATGGCATTAACGCTGACTGGCGCAGCACCTATTATAACCCCCACATCCAATCATAGCATTCAATCTAACGCTGACTAGCGCAGCACCTATTTTTCAATTATCTATTAGCCATCTCCCAAGCCATTACACAATTGACTCTTTATCAACTGCAATTTAGTGAACCCACTTCCAACAAGGCGAATATGCCTCTCTTTATCTGAACGAAGAGTCTTATTAACTTTTTCAACAAGGTCTAGTCTCAACCAACTCAATCATAAATAGCAACATAGCAACTGTCTAATAATTACAAGTCAAAACAATTGATCGAATATTAAACAAGGCAATTCAAATGAAAACCACAATTATGAGCAATCCAAATAAAAACAGGATATCTTTCCCCCCAATATTTTCTACGCAATGTTTATCCCCTACATACAGAATAAAATGGCAATCATTTTACAGAACCAAGTCAAGGAAACACCTTAATCAAAATAATTTAACATATATGATGAAACGAAAAATCATATTCAAATACAAACTATTTACTTATTATTAGTCGCTTTTTTTTTTGGACTAATAAGCAATTATCTACCTACTAAAAAACTCAACAAGTCATAACCATAAAATTAAATATTCCAGGCTGGTTAATAATTCATAACCAATTCGGAGATACCTTTACAACTCAAACCATTGATTATCCCCCTTCATAATATTCCATCCATTACAAAACTAAATTATAGCAACACCACTGTATTTGAAATATGGACCAAGCAATTACTGTTAACTACAGCTCAAATTGCTCCATTTACTAACTAGTGTGGCTATCTCAGCGTACTACAACTCATCTACCTACTAAGGAAAATTGTAACTCGGCACACTTGTTTTCTAATCTAGTTGTTTCCCTTGGATTTGATTTGTATCAACAACTAATTCTACTTTCGCTTCATAAGGACATTCTTTCAGTTCAAGTCTCTCGTCCACCCGACGCAACCAACGTTTCATTCTCCCGCATCACTAATTTCCATCATCTCACCACTACTCAAGGTTACTCACATTTATCGGGACTCTTTCAGAAACAGCAACCGCATACGGCTAACGACCATCTCCACCTAGACAATCCAACACAGTATTGTCTATCTCCTTTACAGACACACAGCTTTTCACAACAATTCTCACTCCGACGAAACATACTAATCACATTTTCGCTATATTCTCTCATTTCTCTGCATCATGCAATCTCACTTCACATAATTCCGCCAAACGACACCAGATCTGCTTCCTAAAACGACAAACGGAACGTTAATCACAATCTAACTACTTTCTCATTTCAACTTTTCTCAATCATTCACTCCCTTTCAACAACTCAGAGCCTACTCTGTTCAAACAACACATTAGTTCTAACAACCAACATTTCTAACCAGCCTATATCTCTCCATGTCAGTTTTACATTACGTCAACTGCTCCAGCATACCTCACTCAACACAAACATCCCACGTTTTACACTCTAACTCGTCTATTCTCTAATCATCACAACCAAACACAAAATATGCACGCATGACACTCTATGTCCTACCTAATTCTCTACAGCAAACTGCTCTAACATTCAACCTCTCACCTCCTCTAAAACACAGTCAGACACACTCAACGCGCTACACCGTCAACCTCTGCCTTCAACACGCGCATACCATGCTCGCTTAGATAGTGCATCGTCTAGGTGCCTCTTATATAATTTCTCACTTCACACATTTATGAAGTATATCTCGCTCTGTTATTACTGAGAACCTGACATCCATGCATTCTAACCAGACGGCGTTTCCAAAACTTCACTCCTGCTCCAATAAGCGTGACGAATACAGGTCTGTCCACACGCCTACGCACGCAAGGACAACGCATAACCAAACAATTCACTCCGACACTCAACTACTCCCTCACTTCTGATCAATCTTCTATAACAATGATCTACTTCTTCGCGCTATTCTCAGGCTATAACAGCCGCACCACTCAATCGGTCACTAATCTATGACCGCTCCATGTAACCTTATGCTCGCTCTTCTCTACCCCAAAACAATTTATACAACACAAGACAACACTACATCAGTTCTCAACATAACACATCACTTGCAGTGATTCTCCACCTCTTTTCACCGCACAAAATAACACTATTGGGCTATACCAACCCACTAACATCATAATATTTCGCATCAAACCTGAGTTACTTTAACCTCAATTATCCAAAAACCGTTTCGCCAACATCTCAGAACAACTTCTCAACGCGTTCTATCACTAACCTTGTTCGTTATTATTCAACTTTGATCATAGTGTCTCTCTTCATGAGTAGTAGCAGTCAAACTCGTTTTCAATATCTGTAGCTGTAAAGTATTGAGGTCTTAACCTCATATACTCCCTAAGCTTTCGCTCGTCATCTTCTGTGTAGGTCGGTTTAATTGCTTTCATTCGTTTACTCCTATTTGTTGTTCGTGTCGTTACTGCGTCCGTCTGCTCACTATTTTATGTATAAGTAACATATCTCTTATACCTTCCTTCCTCGTCTTCAGAAGATTCACTAATGATGGTTCCCTCAACAGGCTTATTATAGTTGACTGCAGACATGGCAATAATATACCAATAGTCGGCACTAGAACGTCTGACCTTCTTCTTATTTATACTTCTATCTTTCATGCTCCGGTTTGGGATAAATTCAATGTTTCTATCTGAGGAATCTGCCACATCAGTCGTACCTATGTTGACTACCAGACTAGTTGCATTCTTATCCTTGATACTTTTTCTTACCTGTCTTCTGACATCCTTGGTTTTTGTCTGTCTACCTTTCTTAATTTCAACTGTGTCTCCCTTTTCTGATTTCACCTGAGGAAGTTCTGAAATTTCTACCAACTCGGTTTGACTTCCCTTCGTTATCTTGCTGGCTGGTTGTACCTGGACTTTCTTTTCTACATTATTCATTTGTGTCTGTGTGTTCCGTTCTACCACTTCAATCATCTGCGTCTGAGTCTCCTGGTCTATTTTCTTTGCTAATACCGTCGTCTTCTTTTCCTGTCTAACAGTCACATTCGCAACCACCTTAGGAGCAGTTAAATTTCTATTTATGTGTTCTACCTTGTCCTTCGAGCCTGACTTCAGATACTGTCTCCGTCTTTGCTCAAACCAGTCGTCCCGTCTTTTTCTAGCAGTCACACTATAGGAAGGCCAATTCCATTGTTTCCTGGAAAGGTTTCTCTCAGGCCCATTCCTGTACCTATGACACTTATACCAGTCCGACATTTCACAATTACGTCTCCTTTCACCATCTTTTACCCTATTGACATCGGGTCTTGGTTCGTTGTAACCAACTGCATAAGCAGAATCATATTGTCTTCTGTCTTTATTAAGTACTGGCTTTCTCCTGTTATTCTTTACTACTCTATTGCATTCCACATTAAATCTATAAGTCTCTTGCCCAGTCGTTCTTATTCGTAATCCTTCTACAAAATTTTCAACTTCACCGACTGCTACCTTCAATTCTTTTAGCCACATAGTTACCCTTTTCAATTCTTGCTTTAAACCTTTCATGTTCTTTGCTACGTGTCTTAATGAAACAATAATTAATATAACTAATATAATCCAGAATTAACACTATCGAATCTAACTAATCTAATTAAATCTACATATATTTACTTCACCAGCGTATACAAGTTCTATTTTCTGGTTACCAATTCAAGGCACGACAAGTTAGCAGTTTCTACAGTAACGGTCAGATCATCAGGTCTGGCTGTTCCATTTATACTGTAAATTCTAATTAATTAATTTACCAGGATTTCAATACTTTACTAGTTTGTGAAGTCCAGCGCAGCGTAGGTGTTCCAGTATTTATTTTCCGATCAAAGAGCAGCACTTCTCAACCATAGGCATCACCAGAATCAGACATCGATCAGAGAGCAGCTCACGAATGACCTGGTAGCGGCTCTCACGTATAACAGAGCCCGGAGATGATTTGGTAGCGGCTCTCACGTACAACAGAGCCCGGAGATGATTTGACAACGGCTCTCAGATACAACAGAGCCCGGAGATGATTTGACAACGGCTCTCAGGTACAATAGAGCCCGGAGATGATTTGACAACGGCTCTCAGGTACAATAGAGCCCGGAGATGACTTGACAGCAGGTGTCCCACGGATCAGAGTGCGTCACTTCTCCAACGGCAGGTCCCTCGAGGATCAGTATTGCACGACTACGATCAGCGGAGGCCTTGGTTAGCCCCTCTAAACAACAGTGCAGGCAGCGGCTGTAGTACTCGTTGAGACGACAACCGATAATGCAGGTGGTGGCCTGGAGAAGCCTCTTGAAAATGGCAAAATTCAGGCTATGGCAAGCCTCTCGAAATTGAGAATGTTCTGGCAACGGCCATGGTAGGCCCCTTGAAATTGAGAATGTTCAGACAACGGCCATGGTAGGCCCCTTGAAATTGAGAATGTTCAGACAACGGCCATCTTAGGCCCCTTGAAATTGAGAATGTTCAGTCAACGGCCATGGTAGGCCCCTTGAAATTTATAATGCAGGACAACGGCTCTTATAGCCCTTTGAAAACGACGATGTGAGGCAGCAGCAGCCTCCTTGAAATTGATACTGCAGGACAACGGCTCTTATTGTCCTTTGAAAACGATTTATGCCGTGGCTCTCGCAGAATTTGTAGAAGCCACCATGTTTGACAAACGCGTTCAGCAATGTTCTTTCAATATAGCCGCACTTTTATTTCAAGACCTCCTCCGGGAAGTTCCCACTGAGCTTAGTATTTTGCGTATTCCGCGACCACCCATAAGTTGGAGAATCCTGTTCACGGCACCATTTCTGTATCTTTCACAGTGCTGTAGAGGAGAGTTGTAACTGAACTAAGTGACACGAAGCCCGGCAGACTGTAGTTATATGTCTGCTTTATTCAAGATATTTCAAAAGGCATAATTTAGACACAATAAAAGTCTAGATGATAAAAGAAGTCCGGCCAGTATGGCTTCGAGTTAGTAACTAATCTCTATCCTGCTTCTACGTCAACGCGTGAGCGTCCCTGGATCCCTAACTACCCGGTGCTCACGCGTGCCTCAGCTAATAGATTCGTTTTCCCTTTGCACGCCATGCCAACCAACCCCTTGAACAGAAGTACTCTGTTACATCTTCCAAATCAACAAACAAAATATAACTTAGTCTTATTCATGAGATGAGGAAAGCATCAGCCTACAAGCAGATATCGCATTTGGAAAACCGAATCCAAGTCAGATCCTGAAACCTGTCATTGACGTGTTTGAAGCCATTCAATTAACATGAAGGGAAGCACAATGCTATATTTTATATTACGTTAGTAAGTGATCCTTTCCCAAGAAGAAGTTGGTAAGTGGATGTGTTGCAACCAGGTGGTTAGTCCTTAAGAGATTTATTAGGAAAGACTAAGTACTTTACTGAGATGTAGTAGTTCATGAATAAATTGTACACGAGGTTAAATCACGAGGAACGTTTCTTCTAGTTAAACAACGTATTTAATGTGTAAGCATTAGACCCAGGTTGTACAATTCATTTCTTAAGGGGGTAAAACTAAATCAGCAGTGATTTAGAAGTTGTTACTAACTTAAGATTTAGGAAGCTAAGAATATTAGTTGAATAAGAAGAAACTATTTTACATGTGCCAACATTGGTAAGAGAAATAAGTGTAATGTGTAACAGAAAAGTACATGAACACATGAAATGTAAATAGATTTCTATATGTATCATAATTTTGTGTGTTGGGTGAAAGTACCCCTGTGGTGAGTCAAATGTATTTTCATTGTTGTTAAACATGTGGATTTATCATTTGTGAGGCACATAATAATGCCTAATCATCACCCCTGCAATTGTGGTTATGATTCATGATGAATGAAGGTGGTTTTGGTGTATCACGTAGTTCTATGTATTTGATGAGAGCATACATGTGGTGATTCATGTGTAATTTCAATATTGTTAAACATGAGGAATCATCATTTGTGAATCTCATAATTATGCCTAATTATCATCCATACAATTGTTATGTCTAATGAATTATGGTGGAATGAGTGAGATTCCATTGTAATTTCATTGATATCAAATCTGTCAATTTATCATTTGTAAAATCACACCAGTATGCTTACTTATCACCCATGCACATGTGAATATTATGTCTGATGAATGATGAGAATGAGTGAGATGAAGAGACATACAGAGAAGGAGTATAAACAATCAACCAATCTCATGATGGAAGGCACATTGATGTATAATGTCCTGTCTATCAGAAGAGGACATGTTAATGATAACCCATACACTAATTAATAATTTAGTGCACTCCGGTGCATGACACCCTCTCTGTATTCCATACAACTCATGTTACAATCATATGGTTTTGTGTCCTAAACATGACATCACTCTGTATTCCATATCACTCATATTACAATCATATAGTTTTGTGTCCTGAATGGTGATGCTGATAATAATGATGATGGTAAGGATGATGATGATGATGATGATGATGATGATGATGATGATGATGATGATGATGATGATGATGATGATGATGATGGTGGTGGTGGTGGTGGTGGTGGTGGTGGTGGTGGTGGTGGTGGTGGTGGTGGTGGTGGTGGTGGTGGTGGTGGTGATGATGATGATGATGATGGTGGTGGTGGTGGTGGTGGTGGTGGTGGTGGTGGTGGTGGTGGTGGTGGTGGTGGTGGTGGTGGTGGTGGTGGTGGTGGTGGTGGTGGTGATGATGATGATGATGATGATGATGATGATGATGATGATGATGATGATGATGATGAATGAGGTAAAGGCATATCACATAGGTGGCGGAGAAGAGAGAATATACTCATCTTCAAACGTTTGATTAGAAAAGAATTCATCTGAAGGTTATACAAGAGATGTTACCATAATGTACTTACATTGTTTATAACCAAATACTCATTGCAGTGGGGAATGATTTAAAAACCCTTAATGTATGAGACCTTATTCTTGTAAGGGAAGGAGATCTAGAGAAACTAATTATGTACAGAAGAGAAGGGAGAACATAGTTGTCAAATTCCAAATCAATCAATGTATTACTCAACCTGCAGACCATGGAGGACAGGCATGGGTGAAGACGACACTGCGTATCTGCTTACTGCTAGTCTAAACCTTGAGCGAAATATAATGATGGATTGGATGGAGAACAACCAGTTATGTTGTGGATAACTATTTGAGAGCACCAAGACTCTTTTCCTCCCAATGTTTATTTTCCTAGGGTCGCAATTCTTTTGTGTATTTTTATTTGTGATTTTCTTGCACGTGTACAGCGTTTCATTTCTGATGTTCATAGTGATGATATCATTAGATTTATGATTGATGCTGAAATTTCAGGTAGTGGCTAGATCCAGCTAGATCCAGACCTGACTTTGTGAATGTAGCAGCTTCACTGAGTGAGGCAGCTGATATAGTGATGCCAAATACTATTCCAAAGCAACTTCCTGCAGATTTTCTCTACCAATATAGGACAGGTATCCCAGATAACTTAGTTCTATTTATATAGGGGGAAAACTATTGAGCCAAAACCTTATCCTGGGACAAAAGAACACTCAAGAAATTATCACATATATTTTGCACTGACTGATTGCCGCAGAGATCCAAGAACTTGACGGTTGACCAATCAGAGTCTATACAGTTTTTTTTTTCTCCCCAGATTATACATAAGTCAGAAGGAGAGGCACAATAAATATAATGGAAGACTGATATATCGCTGGCGGCGGTGGATATCATATTGGGCACAGCCATGATATATGTATAGTTAGAGATGTACATATACATGATCTTGTGTTTTTTAATGAATTGATAGTTGTAATTTTATGACATTAATAATCAATAGCACCATTTAAGTGTAATAAATTATGAAAAATAAGGGTCATTTTCTCTTTTGAGAATTCTCTTGTCGTAGTAAAATTGTTTTAATTAACAACCCTAGATTAATAATTATTTAGTTGAGAGAGGAGAGGCAAGGAACCACCAAAAGGATATTTTGGGTATTCAGAGAAAGCTTTTCATTGGTTTCCTGGAGGTATTCCTTGGTTCTCCGAAACTCTATTATGGTTTAAAACCACTGAGCCAGTAACAGCTAAATTTATTATAACGGGCAGGATCACATTGGGAAGGAGGAAATTGAGTATCCTCTATCTCTTTGGGGTTGACCCAACCATACATCCGACACTTAGTACAATCTGTCTGTTGTGTTCCGGACATTTTCCATTATGTGCTTCAATATACTATGTTTTAATTGTGTTTTATTGGAGTTATAGGGCCGTTCTTGTAATATTAGTGAAGAAAAGTGGTGTATGTATCATTATTCAGTAAATTTAACAGGATTTTATCTTCAGGGGATAAGAAATTAGTTAGTTAGTTAGTTAGTCTTTCCTCTTGAGCCTAAGGCGGCGCATAGGGCAGAAGTCATGGCTCTCCGTGTCCGGCGGTTCGCTGCTACATGTTGTAGATCCTGGATGTTCACTTGGCTGTTGAATGAGCCTTCTCTGATAATGATTCTAAGAAATAAAGCCATGGTAAATGGAAAAGTGTCATAATTGTCACCCCCTTAATTTAAATTGTTTTTACTAAACCTCTCATTATTGTTATAATATTTCTAACCTATTAATTAATTATTAAGATTGTCATGTTTCCTGTGCAATCTCCTTTAATTTGATATATTATGGAATATATCTGCTACAATTGTAACCATTTTCACATCATTATTGTCACACTACTTCCCATTTTCTGCCATAAATTTCTATATGGTCAGAACCCATTTTTTGTTTGGCAGGCAATCAGTAGCAGAGGTCAGCATGGCTGAATGGATAAGAACGCATGTTCTTAAACATCCGTTGTGATGATGCCGAGGTAAGGGGTTCAACCCCTACATCGGACAGTTGGACTAAAATGTTGACCTATCGCCCTTGACTTTCGGACGTAAATTACAAGTACCTCTGAAGTTGGAGTGGGTTCGCCTGATGGCGAAACCCACTGTTAATAGGAAAAGCTAATCCACACGCAAAATTCAGTCCAGGACTACTAGAAGCAGTATTCATGGACTACTCTTGTGTTCAAAGCGTGATAGCGAAAAAAACAAAAACAAAACACTATTAGGTATGTTTGTATGCATAGACAGTAGTTGTAATCACATGTCGCCTTTCAACAACAACGTGTCGTGCCAGGTGTACATGTTTTTGTTGTTTTCTTTGGTGTTGTTACATTTTCAAGAAGTGTAAAGATTTCCCCTCCCCGACATATAACAGCTGTGACGTACTGTGTGAATTCTTCACATTTTCAAGTAGGTGTAAAGATCTCCCCTCCCCGACACGTAAAGCTGTGATGTGCTGTGTGAAGTCCTCACATTTTCAAGCAAGTGTAAAGAACCATTCAACACGCCATAAAACAAACTGGACATACAGTGTTAGACCTATAGGGTGTATTTGTAATGACTGTGCAGTATTTGAATATACTGCCGGTCCAAGTTTTGTATTCACCCTCTGTAAAGTTCATGCAACATAATAAATAAAAAACTTGGATCGGCAATATTTTCAAACACTGCATGGTCGTTAAAAATACATCCTGTATATTTTAGTAAACCAACTGGCACTCGGTGAGTGATGTAGCCAGTATTACCCCAACCTCTTTTATTTCCCAAGACATTCCTGGTAGCCATGTTGTTTTGCGTTGATACAACAGCCCATGTAAATTTTAACATTAGTATCAATAATAATATTATGGCCTCCATTAAATACTTAATGAGCAAAGATGTGAGGATAACTGACAGAAAATGTTTCTGTCAGGTGGACAATCAGATAAATTTGATGACATCAAATTTTAATGACATCTTCTTCAATCGCCGGGACACGAAACACGGGTCAGATTCTTTGAGCAATCATGAAATATGCAGCCATATTCTGAAAGACTACTAATTGCTGAATTTTTGTGTGTGATTCAAGAACCGGACATGAAATGAGAAGAGGGGTATTGGAGAACATGACAGCTGGACAGTTCTATGGTGAGGGAGGAAGGGGAAGAGAGACATGATGTGGGATGGAATGGTGCGGGGTGTGGAGGAATGTCGTCAAAATAATATTGGTACAGAAAAACAGGGGTCGAGATCTGTGAACGGCTTGAACGCCTACGAGATTTGGCAAGAAACATGATGATGATGATTTTCTTTCGTTCGCTTTGTACTCAAGCATAGTCCACACACGTCTAGTGCACTGGACTTATTTTTTCACGTGGATTAGCCTTCTTTATTACCAGTGTTTCTCGCCATTAGGCTAACCCACTTCGACTTCGGAGGTACTTGTAATCTAAGTCCCCAAGTCAAGGACAAGACGTCAACATTTTAGTCGCAGTGACCGGTGTAGGGGTTGAACCTGCTATCTGGCCATCAGCACAGCGGAAGTTTAAGAGCCAATGCTCTTATCTATTCGGCCGTACTGACCTCCATGATGATGATTATTCTAGAACATACGGTTGGGAGACTTGTGTGGTACTTAAAATACGAGGGCGAGTCAATAAAAAAGTCACACTGTTCTATGGGGTGGCAGGTAAATGTAGCTGGTGTTTTCTACAGGTGTCTTTAGGTAACAGCAACATCGAACTTTATATTCCCGTTCATGGGTGGTGCTAGGTGTCTCATGCGCATGCACAGCGCATAAACAAAATGACGGCTGTACTTACGGAGTGTACAGCCAAAGATCAACGTGCTGGTGTGCGTTTTTTGTGGCAAAAAATACTGCCTGCAAAGGACATTCATAAGGAAATGCTTCCTGTTTATGCTGACAAATGTTTGATCCGTAAAGCGGTGCATAGCTGGGTAGAAAACACCCTTCTTCGCCTTGTATCCAAAAATTCAAGGTTACGCCATCAGCAGGGAAGGTTATGCTGACAGTATTCTGGGATTGTCCAAGGAGTGCTTTTTAACCAATTTCAAGAAGAAAGGTGACAATGTGCATTCTGAATCGCACTGTGAAGTTCTATCAATGCTTCATGAAGCAATTTGAAGAAAACGTCCCGGACTGCTGACTAGAGGAGTGTTGCTTCTTCATGAAAATGCCAGACCACATACGGCTCGATTAACTCAGGAGACAACCAACTAATGTAGGAAGTTCTGGAACATCCACAGTACAGTCCCGACTTAGCCCCTAGCGATTTCCACCTGTTTGGTCCACTGAAAACCCACCTTGGCGGAAGAAATTTCGCGGATGACGCCGAAGTTGAATGTGAAGTGAAAACATGGTTTAGAAAACAGAGCACGCAGTTCTATGCACCGGTTTGCGAGGACTAATAAAACGATGGGATAAGTGCTGTCAAATGTTAGTGGAAAATATGTTGAGAAATAAAGGGACAATGTATGTATACAAATAAATTGGTTTCAAGTTGTTATCATCTGTTGTTATTTTTCTACAGCCATTTGTGACTTACTTATTTACTTCCCCTCGAACGTCAGACAGCCACTGTTTAAGCATCTGATTTATCAACGCAATGTTGCAACTTTAGTAAGTAAGTAAAGAAATTAAAAGACACTTTTGGGCTCATTAAGGCCGAATTGGGCATATGGTGCTAGAACCATACTTGTGTTGACCAACCGGCACTGGGTGGCTGATGTGGTCAGTGTTACGCTGGTCGCCTTTACTTCCCAAGACCTACCTCTGAGCCCAGGTCAGTTAAAAAAAGGATTGAATACTTCCCAGATGCTGATCGAACAACTGACCACTGGGATGGAAGGCGAGCTTTTATCCGCTCACTCACTCACTCACTCACTCACTCACTCACTCACTCACTCACTCACTCACTCACTCACTCACTCACTCACTCCCATCCTCACTCACTCACTCACTCACTCATTCACTCACTCACTCACTCACTCACCCACTCACTTACTCACTCACTCACTTACTCACTCACTCACTCACTCACTCACTTACTCACTTACTCACTCACTCACTCACTCCCATCCTCACTCACTCACTCACTCACTCACTTCCTCCCGTCCTCACTCACTCACTCACTCACTCACTCCCATCCTCACTTACTCACTCACTCACATAATCAATCAATCAATCAATCAATAAAATCAATCAATCAGGTGCCGTCTCCACAATGAAAGTTGGCTGCAAAAGTTCTCTAACTCTGTCTGTGTCTCGCCTTGATTGTATACTCTGTCAGACTGCTGTTCGTCCATCTCTTAATGTTATCTTCCCACTTGTATCGTTGTCACCTCTTGCTCGCTTGCCTTCAGCCTTTCCCTCCAGTATGGTATTTAGAAGAGTGTTATGTGTTTTAACGTGGCCGAAATTCTAGCCACTACACTACCGCGATTCCTTTGTAACTTTAGTTTTTTTTTGTTTTTGTTTTAAATATAACCATCTTGCGCTGAAAGTCAGAAGTAAATGGCGGGAAATTTAGCCTGTCCATCCATTCATCATGTGCCATGCCGGAAAGATTGGGCGGTCATGACTCACCATTTCACTCGATCTCCAGAGTCGTGCATCAGCTAAGTGTTCCTGTCCCGACCATGCCATGTGGCCAAGCCATCCAGGTATTTACTTCCCTTTGGTCTGTTCCCTTTGATCTTGCTAGTTGTCACCAAGTTCTCCAGTTCATTTCTTCTCATAACAAGTCCAACATGTTTTGACTGTCTACGTCTAATGTCTCTAATCAGTTTACGATCTTTATTTGTTTCCTGTAGTACTTGGGCATTGGTTTTTCTGTCTGTCCATGGTATTCTTTTCATTCTCCTCAGAAACCACATTTCCACAGCCATCAGATGTTTTTTCAGCTTGACTGCTCATTGTCCAAGTTTCACATCCGTACAACAGTACAGACTCTATGTAGCCTCTGAACACTCTTGTAGCACCTTTAAGAAACATAATGTCGTGCGTTGAATACATCTCGAAAGATCGTTAGAGTACGTTGCATGTCCTTTAAAGCAGGCAGCGAGCAACCCCATAATTTGTTTCGCTGTTTGTAATTTACTGAGCAATTTATACAATGAGAAGTTTGCCATTGCTGAAAGATCGTACAGATCAAAACGTGTTTTCTGGCTTTTCATAAAGTTCACAACGTGACGAAAGTCGTGTGGTTATAATTGTGTGAATATATATTATCCCTTCAAAAACGGTTTTATTTACTCTCGCCATTCTCGCAGTCATAAATAAATACATGCGTATTATTTGCCGCTCATAGAAGTAGGGTAAAGAATTAATATCATGCATCCTGTTTCCACCGGTCTCTGTGGCTAAGGTCTTGAGAACGCGGTTTGTGAGCCCGTATACCCGGGTTCGAAACACAGCGGTGCTGGTTTTTTCGAAAAAGGTATAGGAGCCGGTCGTTCAGAAAGCAATGGCAAACTACTGAACGTAAAATTTGCCCAGGAATCACGAACAGCGAAAATGCCTGGGTTGACTGCTACGTCCTGTGAAGGACATGCAACTTAATAAATCCTGTTTCCTGCACGAGGCATTTTCATTTATCTTGTAATTTCCTTATTTATACCTCTACTCTTTTCTCACCTTCAGATGTAAATATGAATGAGTGACAGCAGCTGTAAACTAAATCTATTGACATTTCCATAGAGTTTGTCACCAAATGGATCAGGTGTAGGCCAGAACAGTTTTCTTTTCTGCATATGTTGGAAAAATTAGAAAAACTTGGAAGCAACAGAGATGTGGTTCCTGAGACGAATTTTGCGAATTCCTTGGATTGCCAGGGTAACTTAACAACGACTGTCTGAAAGAGGCTAATGAAACAAGAACATTATATTTAACAATAAAAATAAGACAAACAGCTTTCTTTGATCATGTAATGAGCAGAGAGGCGTTGGAGAACATCGTGACAACTGGATAGATCAAGGAGAAGCGAGGCATTAGCAGACCAAGAGAAATGACGCTGAATTGGTTTAAGACGTTGACGTGGAGGAATATCATCAGTAGAGTTGATCCAGAACACCAAGGACTGAGATCTGTGGAGAAGCATGAACGACTAGCCAGCTGGCAAGGTACTTGATGATGAAAATGGTGTTGATGATGATGATGATGATGATGATGATGATGATGATGATGATGATGATGATGATGATGTATTGCACACTTCTGCAACAAATGTCCAGCTGTTCAATTTACCAGTTCCACATTCACCAGTGACATCTATCTTTAGCATATTAAACATGTAGTATTTCAGTTTGTTATGTCCTGTGCGGAGTCTGAAGATGGTAACTTGTTATTGAGGTGGAACTGGTAATAATCACGATCTGGTGACCTGGATGATCTTGATTCCAACTTAGTTCTATAATTTCTTCTTCCAAATATCTTGGCCTCATAATAGATTGTGTCTATCTCAAACTGAGGTAATCTCCCACCTTTTTGTTTATACCGCACCGCTTCTTTGGTTTTAAATAATTAACTGATAGCCTGCCGCGAGCCGATAGGTCGGCTCAATGGAACGGTGCTGGCCTGCCAGAACACCCATCAGCTTGGTATAGACAGTGCATTATTTGTTTAATTTCTCTTATTTTCCGCAATTTTTTAGTGCCCGGAAATGAAGATCTACACACATAAAAGATTGCCCTTCGATCAGTCAAACAAGACGCCCGGATTCATTGTGTTTTAGGAGAAAACGAGTGTTTAAGTAGTTTAGTTTGATTATTTTAGAAATGACAACACCTTCTGGTTCTGGACCTCATAGATTTTAATAAAATTACCGTTTTAAACAATTGTATATTATAATTATTGTGATTTAAAGGACTGTGTGAAAGATTCTATAACTAATACCACTTGCAGTATTCAGTTAATTATTTATTAGACGGTCATAATTGAAAACAAAACTAAAAGTGAAAGTTCGTCATAATATTATGGCACATGTAGAATTATGCTTGCGCTAATGGGCCACACTTGTGCCCCTAAATTTGCTTTGCCCATCACAAAGTATTTAAGGAGTATTTAAATAATTAAATTTAAAATATTAATAATTATAACTAAATACTCGTAGAAAATAGTGTTTATATAGTTTCTTAGTGTGATTAATTCTTACAACCGTCAAAAGCTCGATTAATATTTCCACCACTACAACCCCATTTTACGACAACACCAACCAACAGCGACATTGGGCCGAAGAGAGGATGAAAGAAGACTTTGGATTGGCTGTGACGTCACAAGCCTAAGCAGGACGAAACGGGGATAAATATGGCGTGCAAAGCGGAAAACGGTCTGTTTTACACCAACCCAAGCACGGGACAGGAGAAGATCCGATGTATTTGACGGAGTGATAGCATCTTTCACAGTGCTGTAGAGGAGAGTTGTAACTGAACTAAGTGACACGAACCCCGGCAGACTGTAATTATATGTCTTGCTTTATTCAAGATATTTCAAAAGGCATAATTTAGACAATAAAAGTCTAGATGATAAAAGACGTCCGGCCAGTATGACTTCGAGTTAGTAACTAATCTCTATCCTGCTTCTACGTCAACGCGTGAGCGTCCCTGGATCCCTAACTACCCGGTGCTCACGCGTGCCTCAGCTAATAGATTCGTTTTCCCTTTGCACGCCATGCCAACCAACCCCTTGAACAGAGGTACTCTGTTATATTTCCTCTCTACCCTCAACGAGACTTTTCCCCAAAAAGTCTTACTCCAAACTCACCTAACCTAAATCTCCCACCCCCAAGTTATGCTTCACGACTATCCGCTAATTCTATATTCTTAAACCAAATAATCCTATACCAAGTTCTATTTCCCATTTACTTCTTCTTCAATCCTCAAGCAACCCGCTTGCATGTCATACACGAGCTTAACACAGCTCAACTCCTAACTACGAAAATCATATACCTCTAACCTGTAACATTCATTACTCCCCAGTCCTTCTACTCCACTACTCTACTACTTATGTCTTATAGCCAACTGCTATGATCTCTAACACTTCTTCGTGAACTTATACTTCTTCTTCGTTCACCAACATTACATCTTAATTTACTTCTTTTATATGTTCCCATCGTAACATCGTACATTCTACATTACAAGATCTCACTTTATAAAACAGTTCACAAGCAATCCAGCTATTCATTATACAACACTTCTTAAATCATCTTACACATGTGAGATAACCGCTACAAAACTCCCTCTTCTATGTCTTTACCACTACTTCTTCTTCCCACCTACAGGGTCACAAGCTATCTGCTTAAACTCTTTTAATTTTACTTCTCATCATGTACATACATATCAATATCTAATCTTGACCATAAAAATTCAAAACGCCATACTCTTCTGAAAATACTTCATACTCCCTATCATCATCACCAACAGCATTACTAATTCTCCACATTTAACCAACTTGAATTCATTCGTACTAACACACGATAGGAAGACAAAGAATCGGTGGCCACCGGAGATCAAAGAACAAGAACTCTTCCTCACAAAACCATACTCACATTTACCCCACCATGTCGCCCTGAGGCTTTATGCAGTAAAGTCTAAAAAAAAAACACACACATATCTCTCACAATTCAATTATGTCACTTATTATGGAAACACTTCTACCAATTTCATATCATATCTCCGAATCTCACCTAATTTATACATATTATTTAATCTCTGAGTAATACAGTTTGCGCTGATATCCACAGCATCAAACACCAAAAATATTATCCACCCCTAAATGTCTATTTATTACAGACAGTACCGATACTATGGCTCTGAACATTACCATAATGTCATAAGCTCCCAAAAATTAATATCACTGTTCACTTACTGTCCACGTTTATTCCAATCGTTGCTGACAACTACAGCCATTTTCAATGCCAACTATATCCCTTTGTTATGGTCTTACCTGTCTGTAAATATCTCCCTTGTCAGCACCTTCCCAAAACCTCTAATCTCTCAATTCACGCCGTAGCAACAAAAATACTACCACTAACCTTATGTTTGTGAATGTCCCCTCTGTCTATCCTATCACTCTTTGCAATCAACTTTATTCTTTACCAGTCCATATATCACGGACCCTCCCTTTTTCCCGCAAAACCTCATGGCATTCAATCCATGTTCGCTGCAACCACAGCACTCCACATTGATATTGACAATGTTCACATACTTACTTCCCCTTACAATTCATTATTTAATCCCCCAACTATTGTACTGATATCCACAGTATATGATTACTCTTCGGACTAAAACATGGCATTAACGCTGACTGGCGCAGCACCTATTATAACCCCCACATCCAATCATAGCATTCAATCTAACGCTGACTAGCGCAGCACCTATTTTTCAATTATCTATTAGCCATCTCCCAAGCCATTACACAATTGACTCTTTATCAACTGCAATTTAGTGAACCCACTTCCAACAAGGCGAATATGCCTCTCTTTATCTGAACGAAGAGTCTTATTAACTTTTTCAACAAGGTCTAGTCTCAACCAACTCAATCATAAATAGCAACATAACAACTGTCTAATAATTACAAGTCAAAACAATTGATCGAATATTAAACAAGGCAATTCAAATGAAAACCACAATTATGAGCAATCCAAATAAAAACAGGATATCTTTCCCCCCAATATTTTCTACGCAATGTTTATCCCCTACATACAGAATAAAATGGCAATCATTTTACAGAACCAAGTCAAGGAAACACCTTAATCAAAATAATTTAACATATATGATGAAACGAAAAATCATATTCAAATACAAACTATTTACTTATTATTAGTCGCTTTTTTTTTTTGACTAATAAGCAATTATCTACCTACTAAAAAACTCAACAAGTCATAACCATAAAATTAAATATTCCAGGCTGGTTAATAATTCATAACCAATTCGGAGATACCTTTACAACTCAAACCATTGATTATCCCCCTTCATAATATTCCATCCATTACAAAACTAAATTATAGCAACACCACTGTATTTGAAATATGGACCAAGCAATTACTGTTAACTACAGCTCAAATTGCTCCATTTACTAACTAGTGTGGCTATCTCAGCGTACTACAACTCATCTACCTACTAAGGAAAATTGTAACTCGGCACACTTGTTTTCTAATCTAGTTGTTTCCCTTGGATTTGATTTGTATCAACAACTAATTCTACTTTCGCTTCATAAGGACATTCTTTCAGTTCAAGTCTCTCGTCCACCCGACGCAACCAACGTTTCATTCTCCCGCATCACTAATTTCCATCATCTCACCACTACTCAAGGTTACTCACATTTATCGGGACTCTTTCAGAAACAGCAACCGCATACGGCTAACGACCATCTCCACCTAGACAATCCAACACAGTATTGTCTATCTCCTTTACAGACACACAGCTTTTCACAACAATTCTCACTCCGACGAAACATACTAATCACATTTTCGCTATATTCTCTCATTTCTCTGCATCATGCAATCTCACTTCACATAATTCCGCCAAACGACACCAGATCTGCTTCCTAAAACGACAAACGGAACGTTAATCACAATCTAACTACTTTCTCATTTCAACTTTTCTCAATCATTCACTCCCTTTCAACAACTCAGAGCCTACTCTGTTCAAACAACACATTAGTTCTAACAACCAACATTTCTAACCAGCCTATATCTCTCCATGTCAGTTTTACATTACGTCAACTGCTCCAGCATACCTCACTCAACACAAACATCCCACGTTTTACACTCTAACTCGTCTATTCTCTAATCATCACAACCAAACACAAAATATGCACGCATGACACTCTATGTCCTACCTAATTCTCTACAGCAAACTGCTCTGACATTCAACCTCTCACCTCCTCTAAAACACAGTCAGACACACTCAACGCGCTACACCGTCAACCTCTGCCTTCAACACGCGCATACCATGCTCGCTTAGATAGTGCATCGTCTAGGTGCCTCTTATATAATTTCTCACTTCACACATTTATGAAGTATATCTCGCTCTGTTATTACTGAGAACCTGACATCCATGCATTCTAACCAGACGGCGTTTCCAAAACTTCACTCCTGCTCCAATAAGCGTGACGAATACAGGTCTGTCCACACGCCTACGCACGCAAGGACAACGCATAACCAAACAATTCACTCCGACACTCAACTACTCCCTCACTTCTGATCAATCTTCTATAACAATGATCTACTTCTTCGCGCTATTCTCAGGCTATAACAGCCGCACCACTCAATCGGTCACTAATCTATGACCGCTCCATGTAACCTTATGCTCGCTCTTCTCTACCCCAAAACAATTTATACAACACAAGACAACACTACATCAGTTCTCAACATAACACATCACTTGCAGTGATTCTCCACCTCTTTTCACCGCACAAAATAACACTATTGGGCTATACCAACCCACTAACATCATAATATTTCGCATCAAACCTGAGTTACTTTAACCTCAATTATCCAAAAACCGTTTCGCCAACATCTCAGAACAACTTCTCAACGCGTTCTATCACTAACCTTGTTCGTTATTATTCAACTTTGATCATAGTGTCTCTCTTCATGAGTAGTAGCAGTCAAACTCGTTTTCAATATCTGTAGCTGTAAAGTATTGAGGTCTTAACCTCATATACTCCCTAAGCTTTCGCTCGTCATCTTCTGTGTAGGTCGGTTTAATTGCTTTCATTCGTTTACTCCTATTTGTTGTTCGTGTCGTTACTGCGTCCGTCTGCTCACTATTTTATGTATAAGTAACATATCTCTTATACCTTCCTTCCTCGTCTTCAGAAGATTCACTAATGATGGTTCCCTCAACAGGCTTATTATAGTTGACTGCAGACATGGCAATAATATACCAATAGTCGGCACTAGAACGTCTGACCTTCTTCTTATTTATACTTCTATCTTTCATGCTCCGGTTTGGGATAAATTCAATGTTTCTATCTGAGGAATCTGCCACATCAGTCGTACCTATGTTGACTACCAGACTAGTTGCATTCTTATCCTTGATACTTTTTCTTACCTGTCTTCTGACATCCTTGGTTTTTGTCTGTCTACCTTTCTTAATTTCAACTGTGTCTCCCTTTTCTGATTTCACCTGAGGAAGTTCTGAAATTTCTACCAACTCGGTTTGACTTCCCTTCGTTATCTTGCTGGCTGGTTGTACCTGGACTTTCTTTTCTACATTATTCATTTGTGTCTGTGTGTTCCGTTCTACCACTTCAATCATCTGCGTCTGAGTCTCCTGGTCTATTTTCTTTGCTAATACCGTCGTCTTCTTTTCCTGTCTAACAGTCACATTCGCAACCACCTTAGGAGCAGTTAAATTTCTATTTATGTGTTCTACCTTGTCCTTCGAGCCTGACTTCAGATACTGTCTCCGTCTTTGCTCAAACCAGTCGTCCCGTCTTTTTCTAGCAGTCACACTATAGGAAGGCCAATTCCATTGTTTCCTGGAAAGGTTTCTCTCAGGCCCATTCCTGTACCTATGACACTTATACCAGTCCGACATTTCACAATTACGTCTCCTTTCACCATCTTTTACCCTATTGACATCGGGTCTTGGTTCGTTGTAACCAACTGCATAAGCAGAATCATATTGTCTTCTGTCTTTATTAAGTACTGGCTTTCTCCTGTTATTCTTTACTACTCTATTGCATTCCACATTAAATCTATAAGTCTCTTGCCCAGTCGTTCTTATTCGTAATCCTTCTACAAAATTTTCAACTTCACCGACTGCTACCTTCAATTCTTTTAGCCACATAGTTACCCTTTTCAATTCTTGCTTTAAACCTTTCATGTTCTTTGCTACGTGTCTTAATGAAACAATAATTAATATAACTAATATAATCCAGAATTAACACTATCGAATCTAACTAATCTAATTAAATCTACATATATTTACTTCACCAGCGTATACAAGTTCTATTTTCTGGTTACCAATTCAAGGCACGACAAGTTAGCAGTTTCTACAGTAACGGTCAGATCATCAGGTCTGGCTGTTCCATTTATACTGTAAATTCTAATTAATTAATTTACCAGGATTTCAATACTTTACTAGTTTGTGAAGTCCAGCGCAGCGTAGGTGTTCCAGTATTTATTTTCCGATCAAAGAGCAGCACTTCTCAACCATAGGCATCACCAGAATCAGACATCGATCAGAGAGCAGCTCACGAATGACCTGGTAGCGGCTCTCACGTATAACAGAGCCCGGAGATGATTTGGTAGCGGCTCTCACGTACAACAGAGCCCGGAGATGATTTGACAACGGCTCTCAGATACAACAGAGCCCGGAGATGATTTGACAACGGCTCTCAGGTACAATAGAGCCCGGAGATGATTTGACAACGGCTCTCAGGTACAATAGAGCCCGGAGATGACTTGACAGCAGGTGTCCCACGGATCAGAGTGCGTCACTTCTCCAACGGCAGGTCCCTCGAGGATCAGTATTGCACGACTACGATCAGCGGAGGCCTTGGTTAGCCCCTCTAAACAACAGTGCAGGCAGCGGCTGTAGTACTCGTTGAGACGACAACCGATAATGCAGGTGGTGGCCTGGAGAAGCCTCTTGAAAATGGCAAAATTCAGGCTATGGCAAGCCTCTCGAAATTGAGAATGTTCTGGCAACGGCCATGGTAGGCCCCTTGAAATTGAGAATGTTCAGACAACGGCCATGGTAGGCCCCTTGAAATTGAGAATGTTCAGACAAAGGCCATCTTAGGCCCCTTGAAATTGAGAATGTTCAGACAACGGCCATGGTAGGCCCCTTGAAATTTATAATGCAGGACAACGGCTCTTATAGCCCTTTGAAAACGACGATGTGAGGCAGCAGCAGCCTCCTTGAAATTGATACTGCAGGACAACGGCTCTTATTGTCCTTTGAAAACGATTTATGCCGTGGCTCTCGCAGAATTTGTAGAAGCCACCATGTTTGACAAACGCGTTCAGCAATGTTCTTTCAATATAGCCGCACTTTTATTTCAAGACCTCCTCCGGGAAGTTCCCACTGAGCTTAGTATTTTGCGTATTCCGCGACCACCCATAAGTTGGAGAATCCTGTTCACGGCACCATTTCTGTATCTTTCACAGTGCTGTAGAGGAGAGTTGTAACTGAACTAAGTGACACGAAGCCCGGCAGACTGTAGTTATATGTCTGCTTTATTCAAGATATTTCAAAAGGCATAATTTAGACACAATAAAAGTCTAGATGATAAAAGACGTCCGGCCAGTATGGCTTCGAGTTAGTAACTAATCTCTATCCTGCTTCTACGTCAACGCGTGAGCGTCCCTGGATCCCTAACTACCCGGTGCTCACGCGTGCCTCAGCTAATAGATTCGTTTTCCCTTTGCACGCCATGCCAACCAACCCCTTGAACAGAAGTACTCTGTTACATCTTCCAAATCAACAAACAAAATATAACTTAGTCTTATTCATGAGATGAGGAAAGCATCAGCCTACAAGCAGATATCGCATTTGGAAAACCGAATCCAAGTCAGATCCTGAAACCTGTCATTGACGTGTTTGAAGCCATTCAATTAACATGAAGGGAAGCACAATGCTATATTTTATATTACGTTAGTAAGTGATCCTTTCCCAAGAAGAAGTTGGTAAGTGGATGTGTTGCAACCAGGTGGTTAGTCCTTAAGAGATTTATTAGGAAAGACTAAGTACTTTACTGAGATGTAGTAGTTCATGAATAAATTGTACACGAGGTTAAATCACGAGGAACGTTTCTTTTAGTTAAACAACGTATTTAATGTGTAAGCATTAGACCCAGGTTGTACAATTCATTTCTTAAGGGGGTAAAACTAAATCAGCAGTGATTTAGAAGTTGTTACTAACTTAAGATTTAGGAAGCTAAGAATATTAGTTGAATAAGAAGAAACTATTTTACATGTGCCAACATTGGTAAGAGAAATAAGTGTAATGTGTAACAGAAAAGTACATGAACACATGAAATGTAAATAGATTTCTATATGTATCATAATTTTGTGTGTTGGGTGAAAGCACCCCTGTGGTGAGTCAAATGTATTTTCATTGTTGTTAAACATGTGGATTTATCATTTGTGAGGCACATAATAATGCCTAATCATCACCCCTGCAATTGTGGTTATGATTCATGATGAATGAAGGTGGTTTTGGTGTATCACGTAGTTCTATGTATTTGATGAGAGCATGCATGTGGTGATTCATGTGTAATTTCAATATTGTTAAACATGAGGAATCATCATTTGTGAATCTCATAATTATGCCTAATTATCATCCATACAATTGTTATGTCTAATGAATTATGGTGGAATGAGTGAGATTCCATTGTAATTTCATTGATATCAAATCTGTCAATTTATCATTTGTAAAATCACACCAGTATGCTTACTTATCACCCATGCACATGTGAATATTATGTCTGATGAATGATGAGAATGAGTGAGATGAAGAGACATACAGAGAAGGAGTATAAACAATCAACCAATCTCATGATGGAAGGCACATTGATGTATAATGTCCTGTCTATCAGAAGAGGACATGTTAATGATAACCCATACACTAATTAATAATTTAGTGCACTCCGGCGCATGACACCCTCTCTGTATTCCATACAACTCATGTTACAATCATATGGTTTTGTGTCCTAAACATGACATCACTCTGTATTCCATATCACTCATATTACAATCATATAGTTTTGTGTCCTGAATGGTGATGCTGATAATAATGATGATGGTAAGGATGATGATGATGATGATGATGATGATGATGATGATGATGATGATGATGATGGTGGTGGTGGTGGTGGTGGTGGTGGTGGTGGTGGTGGTGGTGGTGGTGATGATGATGATGATGGTGGTGGTGGTGGTGGTGGTGGTGGTGGTGGTGGTGGTGGTGGTGGTGGTGGTGGTGGTGGTGGTGGTGGTGGTGGTGGTGGTGGTGGTGGTGGTGATGATGATGATGATGATGATGATGATGATGATGATGATGATGATGATGATGATGATGATGATGATGATGATGATGATGATGATGATGATGAATGAGGTAAAGGCATATCACATAGGTGGCGGAGAAGAGAGAATATACTCATCTTCAAACGTTTGATTAGAAAAGAATTCATCTGAAGGTTATACAAGAGATGTTACCATAATGTACTTACATTGTTTATAACCAAATACTCATTGCAGTGGGGAATGATTTAAAAACCCTTAATGTATGAGACCTTATTCTTGTAAGGGAAGGAGATCTAGAGAAACTAATTATGTACAGAAGAGAAGGGAGAACATAGTTGTCAAATTCCAAATCAATCAATGTATTACTCAACCTGCAGACCATGGAGGACAGGCATGGGTGAAGACGACACTGCGTATCTGCTTACTGCTAGTCTAAACCTTGAGCGAAATATAATGACGGATTGGATGGAGAACAACCAGTTATGTTGTGGATAACTATTTGAGAGCACCAAGACTCTTTTCCTCCCAATGTTTATTTTCCTAGGGTCGCAATTCTTTTGTGTATTTTTATTTGTGATTTTCTTGAACGTGTACAGCGTTTCATTTCTGATGTTCATAGTGATGATATCATTAGATTTATGATTGATGCTGAAATTTCAGGTAGTGGCTAGATCCAGCTAGATCCAGACCTGACTTTGTGAATGTAGCAGCTTCACTGAGTGAGGCAGCTGATATAGTGATGCCAAATACTATTCCAAAGCAACTTCCTGCAGATTTTCTCTACCAATATAGGACAGGTATCCCAGATAACTTAGTTCTATTTATATAGGGGGAAAACTATTGAGCCAAAACCTTATCCTGGGACAAAAGAACACTCAAGAAATTATCACATATATTTTGCACTGACTGATTGCCGCAGAGATCCAAGAACTTGACGGTTGACCAATCAGAGTCTATACAGTTTTTTTTTTCTCCCCAGATTATACATAAGTCAGAAGGAGAGGCACAATAAATATAATGGAAGACTGATATATCGCTGGCGGCGGTGGATATCATATTGGGCACAGCCATGATATATGTATAGTTAGAGATGTACATATACATGATCTTGTGTTTTTTAATGAATTGATAGTTGTAATTTTATGACATTAATAATCAATAGCACCATTTAAGTGTAATAAATTATGAAAAATAAGGGTCATTTTCTCTTTTGAGAATTCTCTTGTCGTAGTAAAATTGTTTTAATTAACAACCCTAGATTAATAATTATTTAGTTGAGAGAGGAGAGGCAAGGAACCACCAAAAGGATATTTTGGGTATTCAGAGAAAGCTTTTCATTGGTTTCCTGGAGGTATTCCTTGGTTCTCCGAAACTCTATTATGGTTTAAAACCACTGAGCCAGTAACAGCTAAATTTATTATAACGGGCAGGATCACATTGGGAAGGAGGAAATTGAGTATCCTCTATCTCTTTGGGGTTGACCCAACCATACATCCGACACTTAGTACAATCTGTCTGTTGTGTTCCGGACATTTTCCATTATGTGCTTCAATATACTATGTTTTAATTGTGTTTTATTGGAGTTATAGGGCCGTTCTTGTAATATTAGTGAAGAAAAGTGGTGTATGTATCATTATTCAGTAAATTTAACAGGATTTTATCTTCAGCGGATAAGAAATTAGTTAGTTAGTTAGTCTTTCCTCTTGAGCCTAAGGCGGCGCATAGGGCAGAAGTCATGGCTCTCCGTGTCCGGCGGTTCGCTGCTACCTGTTGTAGATCCTGGATGTTCACTTGGCTGTTGAATGAGCCTTCTCTGATAATGATTCTAAGAAATAAAGCCATGGTAAATGGAAAAGTGTCATAATTGTCACCCCCTTAATTTAAATTGTTTTTACTAAACCTCTCATTATTGTTATAATATTTCTAACCTATTAATTAATTATTAAGATTGTCATGTTTCCTGTGCAATCTCCTTTAATTTGATATATTATGGAATATATCTGCTACAATTGTAACCATTTTCACATCATTATTGTCACACTACTTCCCATTTTCTGCCATAAATTTCTATATGGTCAGAACCCATTTTTTGTTTGGCAGGCAATCAGTAGCAGAGGTCAGCATGGCTGAATGGATAAGAACGCATGTTCTTAAACATCCGTTGTGATGATGCCGAGGTAAGGGGTTCAACCCCTACATCGGACAGTTGGACTAAAATGTTGACCTATCGCCCTTGACTTTCGGACGTAAATTACAAGTACCTCTGAAGTTGGAGTGGGTTCGCCTGATGGCGAAACCCACTGTTAATAGGAAAAGCTAATCCACACGCAAAATTCAGTCCAGGACTACTAGAAGCAGTATTCATGGACTACTCTTGTGTTCAAAGCGTGATAGCGAAAAAAACAAAAACAAAACACTATTAGGTATGTTTGTATGCATAGACAGTAGTTGTAATCACATGTCGCCTTTCAACAACAACGTGTCGTGCCAGGTGTACATGTTTTTGTTGTTTTCTTTGGTGTTAGTTTCTTACATGGGGGGGGGGGGGGACTCCGGGGCCAAATGGTAACCCCACCTGCCCCGCGTTCCGAAGACTGTGGGTTCGATTCTGGGCTACGACATTCGTTTGACGAGTGCAATTTTCTCGGAGACTCCTGAGGGTGGTTGCTGGAGCTATGGAGTTCCGTGCTTTGTGCGATGCTTTCGACAGGCTGCCCTGGGGGGAAAAATCTAGCCATATGTGATAAACCCGGTGCAATGAAGTCGATCCAGTTGTGTTTTAAACGTATTGTTTTGTTTAGTTTCTTACACCTGTAATTTTGTAATCTTGCCCAGCAGGGACATGCAACCAGCTTTTCCAAGACTTGTGTTAGTTCAGATAGTTTGTTTGTTAGCGAGCGCAGTTGTGTAGTGGATAGAGCGTTGCGGTGACAGTGGTAGGAGTGTGGTCAGACAGGGTTTGAAGCCAGTTCTCGTTATTTGCCAAAGGAGGGACAGACTGGTCATTTATTTTTCTGCGCACCCAGGCCTACAGAATGTGATGGTTATGTTCCTGCTATCACTGCTAGAAGCGGAGAAATAAGGTGAGAGATTTCTAAATACACAGAGACAGGCAGGGAGAAAGATAGAGAGAAAGACAAAGAGAAAGTCAATTAGATGCAAACAGCTAAAATGGGATACAATTAAAATAACATCACAGAGAGATAGAGAGAGAGAGAGAGAGAGAGAGAGAGAGAGAGAGAGAGAGAGAGAGAGAGAGAGAGAGAGAGAGAGTCATTTTAGAGGCAAACGTATAAAGTGAGAGGCCACAAAACAAACAAAAAAACGTTGAGAGAGAGAGAGAGCACACACACACACACACACACACACACACACACACACACACACACACACACAAAGATAGATAAAGAGAAACAGGGAGAGTGATACCATTCGGTTTATTTTCTCTTATATATACTTATATATATAAGTTGTGTTTTTTTTGGGGTTTTTTTTGGTTCGCATATCCTTTACAGAACATCGCTGTCAACATCAGCATCTTTTAGCTGATTGTCGATTTCTTGGCAAGATTGCGCTCAGTAGTTTGCTATAGCTTTCTGAGCGACCGGCTCACATACCCCTAAATTACCGATGCGAAGAGAACCGCTACCGATTCTCGCGCAAGTCACGCTACTCATTAGAGTATGCAGGATTACGGAGAAAGTCGTGTAACTCCTAGACCAGGAAGCCCGGCATATATAACATAGTTAAGTCTAATATGTTGGGTGCGTTAAATGACTACCAGATAACAAAACCTATGATATATAAACCGCACAAACCCATGCACCCATGCATCTATCTATCTATCTCTCTATATATATAAACAACATACACGCATGCACCCACACGTATATATGTATAAACCGCGCACACCCTTGAGCACTGCCATCACACACACATATACACAAACCGCGCACTGTCATTACACACAAACAAACACATATGATGGCAAACAACACACTGCCATCACATACACACATCCATACATCAACCGAAAATTACGCAAATACGAGTACCAGTGATGAAGAGATGAAGAAAAGACTTTGACGATAGATTGAACAACACGCACTGAGAAACCTGAGAATACCAAGACTAGACACTCTTATTTCAGAAAACCACAGGGCGAATTAAATTAAGGGAGACCTAAAATACATAAAGAAGAGGATTAAAGCGAGATGAATAAAATGGGAAAAATATTCTTGTGGGTGGGTTTATTGAAGGCATAAACGAGGGGGATTCAAGAGAAAACCTTAAATGTTTTTTGTTTTTTTTAATTTGGGGGTGAGGGGGTGAATATATTCTGAAAAAGTAAAGAATACATGTATCATTTTTCGATGTAGCCGATCGTGAACAATTTGTCACAGAAGTCACGCCGTTTTGAAACTTCCTGCTCAACTCATACACTTGCTGGACTGACAGACATTCATCGCCTTACTGCACCTACATTCTCCGATTAATTTCTGTAAGTTTCACTCCTTCATTATTCAAAAAAACAACAACAAAAAAACGGATAACAGAAAGCTGCTCCTCTATGGTGCATGTAAAAGCAGAGCGGCCATGTTTAAACCTTACCTATGACGTCACCGTGTTTGTCTGCACTGTGATGTCACGTGCTTAACTCTCTTGACATCCTTAACAACACTATTGACAGGTTAAAATACAATGACATTGTTGTTGTAATTTATACACACTTTTAAGTTTTTCACTTGATACTCCCTGGTACATCAATGGAGGATAAAAGGCACAAGAAGAAAAGGAAGACAGTAATTGGTAGCCTGGACGTGATCAGCTGGCAAATAGAAGTAACCAAACAATGACTATGAACCTATCGACCCAGATGCCGCGATAAGATCTCTCTAGCCACATAAAAGAATCGACAACTCGAGACTCGATAATTTGATCAATGATAAAAATGTGTCTTATAGTTCAATCGTGACACAAAGTCCCCATTGATTACCGAGTGTGTCTTGCCTCCAGCTGTTCTGGAAAAAAAATATCTGGGTCACGAATGCTTAAATTTAAATGATGACTGTCTGGGATAATTGTAAAACAGGCGAACAATGTAAGAAACATGGATGCTGTGATAGTGCAGAGATGGAACGTAGACACGCTTAAGATTGGCAACGAGGTGTAAGGTGTTCTCTATTTAAAGTATTGTTTCTGAGACAAAGAAACAGGTAATTATATCAGTGTGCAGAGATAATGTAGACACGATAAACATTGTCAACGTCAGTAGGAATTCTCTGTTTAAAGTATTGTTTCTGAGATAAAGAAACAGGGATGCTGTGAGTGTGCAGGGATGGAACGTAGACAGGCTTAAATTAAGATCGACAGCGTGGCGTAAGATGTTCTCTGTTTACAGTATTGTTTCTGAGACAAAGAAACAGGAACTGTTATGTGTATGCAGAGATAATGTAGACACGCTAAACATTGCCAGTATATGTAGAAGGGGAATCTGCTCTGTGTAAAGTATTGTCTCTGAGATAAAGAAACAGTGATACGGTGAATGCGCAGATATGGAACCTAGACATGCTTAAGATTGGCAATGACGAGTAAGATCTTCTCTGTGTAAAGTATTGTCTCTGAGATAAAGAAACAGGGCTGCTGTGAATGTGGAGATATGGAACCTAGACACACTTAAGATCGGCAATGGGGAGTAAGATCTTCTCTGTGTAAAGTATTGTCTCTGAGATAAAGAAACATGGATGCTGTGAATGTGCAGGGATAGAACGCAGACACACTTTAGATTAACAGCGTGGCGTAAGAAGTTCTCTATTTACAGCCAGGGATGGGGAATCTTTTTTCTGCCAGCGACCATTTGGATATTTATAACATCATTCTCAGATCATACAAACATATCAGCTTAAAATTTAGCTGCATTTGGTCAAACATTTAAATTAACCCTCCTCTAACGTGGTGGCTGTAACTGCTTCTCTAGGATGGTGCATGCAATGTTATCTTGTATTGATGATGTTGCTGCTCGCAACTGCTTTTCCGGGTTTGCATCGGTCGGTCTGCAGTGCAATCGACTTTGTGACAGTAAGTTTTGAAAGTAACGTATAGACCAGTGGTTCTCAACCGGTGGGGAATTCCCCCCCCCTGGGGGAGGGGGGGATTTATTTTAGGGTTTCCGGGGGGTGGGATGAAGACCATTTCAAGATCGCGTTAATACAAGAACCGATTACTTGATATTGTTTTTCAATTCATACTTTACAGTTATGTACGTCTCATCCTTCTAAAATTCATTTTATAAAATAAGTAGACCCACAAATCATGTTTTATGTGGATGTCTAGACTTGTTTTAGTATATGCTATTAAATTTACCTTCCATTTTTACGTATACTGTGTAAGGGTGGAGGGAGTTTTAGATAGGAAATATGAAAAGGAGGGGGGGGATGACGTTTTGAAAATATGGTGTAGGGGGGCACGGGCCAAAAAAGGTTGAGAACCACTGTTATAGACGCAGTAAGTTGTTCCGACCACAGATGCATATTTCAATGCATGTGTCCATAAAGTGGGAAATTCGTCATCGCTCAAGTATCGTTTATTGAGCTCAAGCAGCGGGATGTTGCTGTATCCAGCTTTCATCTGTTTATATGTAACAGGTTATTAGACACTCAGCTGGGTCCACACTGGACGGTGTAGCAAAGATATTCAATTCCATTTATCTACTTTTCACTTCCTTGAATTTTTCATTAAAAGCTTCAGTTAGTTTTTGTGCATTCACCAGTATATTCAAGTGTCGTAGAAGGCTTTCGTCCTTCCAGAGTGGGGAAATGCACTGTGTTATTCCTTTCCAGATGCACTTTCCACATCCTTAATTTACCTTCAGACGATTTCACCGTTGAAAGCAGGAAAAGTAAAAGCCAAGCGAATCTCGTCTGCTATTGTCTTTGCAAGGCCAGACTAAACGATTTCGCGGGACTCATACGGTCTCAAGTGCCGGAAGTTCCTGTGTCCTATTTGAAAGTATTTCTCCTGAGACACAGACATGCGTAATATTGTGAGGGTGCAGAGGAAGAAAGTTGACAACCTTAAGACTGGCACGGAAGGCAAACAATTTATGCTTCCAATATTGCTTCTTAGATTAAAATATTATTTGCATGTCCTTTACAGGACGCCGTAATTAACCCAGAATTTATTGATTGTTTTTGATTTACAAGATAATGTTAGTTCAGTAGTTTAACACAGCTTTATAAACGGCCAACGCATTTAAATCAACGCCAAGAGATCTGCTACCAAATCCCCCGCCGCTGATTTCGAACCCTCGACTCGGTATGACAGGGAATTGTGGGATTGGTGCAGTCGCAGACGCCAGTGTGGTAATCTAGTGTGGGAAGCTAGTGTGGGGGAAGCCAGTGTGGGGGAAGCCAGTGTGGGAGAAGCCAGTGTGGGAAGCCACTTTTGGAAGCCATTGTGGGAAGCTAGTGTGGGGGAAGCCAGTGTGGGAAGCTAGGTGGGAGAAGACAGTATGAGGGAAGCCAGTGTGTGGGAAACCAGTATAGACAGATAGTGTGGGAAGCTAGTGTGGGAAGCCAGTGTGGAAGCCAGTATGGGAAGCTAGTGTGGGAAGCCAGTATAGGAAGCTAGTGTGGGAAGCCAGTGTGGGAAACCAGTGTGGAAAGTCAGTGTGGGAAGCTAGTGTATTAAGACAGTATAAGAAGCTAGTGTGGGAAGCCAGTGTGGGAAACTAGTGTGGGAAGCCAGTGTGGGAAGCCAGTGTGGGAAGTTAGCGTTGGAAGTCGCGTGGGAAGGTAGTTCGGCATTTGGCAATAACCAACAGAAGCTGATGATTGTATATAGCGATAAAAAGAAAATAGTATGATGGTGTGCGTCAATAAACAGAGCAATAAGATGGTGGTATACAACATTAAACAGAGCAATAAGATGGTGGTATACAACATTAAACAGAGCAATAAGATGGTGGTATACAACATTAAACAGAGCAATAAGATGGTGGTATACAACATTAAACAGAGCAATAAGATGGTGATATACAACATTAAACAGAGCAATAAGATGGTGGTATATAGCAAATAAATAAGGAATAAGATGAGGGTATATAGCAATGAACAAAAGCTGTCAATATTATTATTCCGTGATTCATAAGATTGAGAAGAAAGAGGCGTTTAAGCGAATACTAAAAATAGCTTTCCATTTATTACTTGGGTAATTGCGATCAATGGAGACAAGGGTGGACAATTATGAACAGAGGAAGCAAGGAATAAGAATGGGATTTGTCACCGGGTCCTCTCCCTGTATGTCTGTCTGTCTGCCTGTCTGCCTGCCTGCCTGTCTGTCTGTCTGTCTGCCTGTCTGTTTGTCTGTCTGCCAGCCTGTCTGCCTGCCTGCCTGCCTGCCTGCCTGTCTGTCTGTCTGTCTGTCTGTCTGTCTGTCTGTCTGTCTGTCTGTCTGTCTGTCTGTCTGTCTGTCTGTCTGTCTGTCTGTCTGTCTGTCTGTCTGTCTGTCTGTCTGTCGCGCGAGCGTGAATAATAATGTACAGATCGAGATAAAATATGGGCCAGGAATACGAGTTGAAGGTTATAATGTAAACAATCTACGCTCTTGTACGACACAATATTGATAGACAAAAACGAGTGAGATCTGCAACTGTTGAGCATGGCATAAATAGAGAGTGGAAAAGATGTACTTTCGTTTAATATAAAAAAGCGCAGAAACAATGGTTATATCAAGGAAACGGTAACATCAAAATGTGAAATTACAGTAGAAGAAAACATTCTTAACCATGTCAGTAGTTTCAAATATTATAACAATCATGTTAAGACACCGGCGATTATATTCCCCTAGGCACCTTCTCCTTGAAAGATTCTTTTACTTGCATATTCCGCAATCGTATCTATGTTATCATCTGCAAACGATGTGACATGAAATGTATTGGTCAAATTGGCAGACGCTTTGCCGACCGCTTTAGGGAACACCTCAGAGATATTAATTAGGACGCTGAAAAACCTGTCCCCAACCATTTTAATTCTACTAACCACAATGAAGTCGACGATGTATGTGTCACTGCATTGAAACCTTGCTTCCCCAACAGCTCCATTAGGATCAAAATTGAAAGCTAATTAATAAACTCTCTGAGATGCTTCCATCCAGCAGGTATCAATACCGTTGTGGGCGCTACTGTATCACTCTGCCATCTTCCCTCTATATATTCATATCTAACTGTTCACACTCCTATATTTATCCATATCGAACTGTTCACACTGGTTATAACTATGCTGTCCTCCCTCTATATATTCATACCTAACTGTCTACACACCTCTATATATTTATATCGGACTGTTCACACATCTTTTGGCAACACCCATCCTATCTGGCCTTCTGACAGCCTAACTACACGTAAACTTTGTAGCAAAAAGAGTGCATTTGTAAACTGGTTCAAACCACCGTTTCTGCTCCCACATGGGAACCAAGTAGTTGGATTTTTTTTAATTGTGTGTGTGTGTGTTTTTTATTTTCGTTTTTTATCTATTTGTGTTTTCCTGTCCTTGACAAAGATTCTTAGAATCAAAACATCGGCTGTCCTTTGTGCCCTTTAGTACTTATTTGTTTTATTTTATTCCATCCATCATGTGCCATGCCGATAAGCGTGGGCGATCATGTTCTGCCATCTCACTCGATCACCAGAGTCGTGGATCAGCTCCGTGTTCCTGTCTCGACCATGCCACGTGGCCAAGCCATCCAGGTATTTACTTCTCGGTCTTCCCCTTGGTCTCTTCCCTTCGATCTTGCCAGTCGTCACCAAGTTCTCCAAGTCATTTCTTCTCATAACATGCCCAAACAATTTTGACTGTCTACGTCTAATGACTCTAATCAGTTTACGATCTTCATTTATTTCTTGAAGGACTTGTTCATAGGTTTTTCTGTCTGTCCATGGTATTCTTTGCATTTTTAAAACATTTTATTATTTCAGATTAGTGTCCTAAATCTGCGACTGGCCTAGCAAGCCGGCAGGGGATCTTCATACTGCTCGTAGAAAAACTAAGAAGTATAAACGGACTGACCCAAACAGCTATCGACCCGGCAATGTTAATGGACTACGAGATAGATCAGCGATTCAAAAAATAGGCACAATGAACGTTTGTGGTTTCAATAGTAAAGAAGAAGAGCTTATAGAAACAATGGAGGAGAGGAATATTGGACTGATGGGAATAGCGGACACCAGAACAAAGGGGAGAGGATGCAAGGAGCTCCATCGCAGTTACACGTTTGTTTACTCTGGAGTAGAACAGCAAGAAAGGGCAAGACACAGTGTGGGAATAGTCATTGAACCACGGCTAGCAAGAGGAATACTAGAAATAAAATATATATCAGAAAGAATCATAACAGTGAGAATAAAAGAACAAACAATTACAACATATGTACAGATATACGTACCATGTAATGCAAACAATAATGAGCAAGAATGCGAGGACTTCTACGAAGACATACATATCTTGAAGGACGTCAACTCACAAAGAGAACTGTTTATTTTGATCAGAAGAGGACAGTCTATTTTCTTGTGGCATGGCAGAAGAAGGGGAAATCTGCAGTATGTCAACACAACGGCCAGGCTAGAGGTAACGAGAGACAGGAGAAGGGGAAATCTGCAGTAACACAACAGCCAGGCTAGAGGAAATCTGCAGTATGTCAACTCAACGGACAGGCTAGAGGTAATGAGAGGCAGGAGAAGAAGCTAGATCAGTGTTTTCCAACGTGAAGCCCATGCCCCACAGGGAAGCAATTCGATTGTTAAGAGGGGCAATTCGAAAATGGAAGAAATTGGCTGGATATAACAAAACGGGCAGATTTGAGACTGAAGTTAACTAAATTGGAACCTGACATAAAATCTCTTTGCAGCAAGCATCAAGCGGAAGGATCTCACTAAAATTAAATAATAAATAATAACTAATAATTAAAATAATATAGAAAAATCTTTCATTAAAATTATTTTGTACTTGAATTTCAGTTCTCCATTATATGTTTTGAAAATTTACTTACTGTGTTTGCTCAATAATTTCCTATTGATTTCTTCCTAAAACCTATCATTCATGTCTCTTTAGTAAACATTTCAATTTTTGAATATTAAAAATAATGTATATGTTAGATGGGGTGGGGGGGGGGGGGGCATACGAATTTTAGAAAGGTTTAGGTGAGGCATAGCACAAAAAAGGTTGGGAAACACGGAGCTAGACAGTTTCGTATCATAGCATGGTACAATGGTACAGCGTTGGTATCAGAAATAATTGGAAGAACGAGAGACAGAAAGCTATAGACAGACATAATCACCAACGCCACACAACGTAGAATTTAAGATGGTCAAAATAAAGAAAGAAAAATATGGCAAGTATCGAGACGCCAATAATCGTTTATTAAATTGTTAAATAGAGGTCAAGTTAACGTAACACTGCTTACAACAAATTGCCAAGAAATAACCGATTACAATATACACTGTATTGACGGCTACACATTACGATAAAACAATGAGCTTAAAGTTAATGAGTAAAGCGTTAAATAAGTTGCTAAACCAGTTAATGGACATTATTGATTATAGAAATGCGACAAAGAATTATTCCTGTCAAGTAAATTGGCACCAACTCAAGCTAACTCTTCAATTACCAAGGCAAAAGCTTGGCTCCTGCAGTGTAATTTGGATGGGAGCGTAGACTGCTTTGGTGGAAGTGAATTTTTCGTCGTCACTTCCTCCCCCCCCCCCCCACCCTCACACCTCCCCTTTCTCATCCTTCCTCCTCCTCCTCCTTCTCCTCCTCCCCGATTTACCTAAGTGAAGTGTGTGTGTGTGTGGGGGGGGGGGGGGTGTTATGTGCTCTTTTGTGTGCTCTTTCCAATATGATTTGCAGGTTGGTCTTCATTTCTCTAAGATTGTTCCTGATGCCATCACTCCATCTTTTACGTGGTCCTCTCCTTGATCTGAAGCCATCATAATTTTTCAATGAGGCTCTTTGTGTTTGTTGGTACCAAGCATTCTTGTGAGGTGGCCAAATGAATTAATATTGGGTTCTCTAATGACTGGTTACAGATATAGTCTTCTTCTAATTTCCTCGTTCCTAATTCTATCTCTTAATTACTGCCACAACTTTTATAAGGTATCTCACATTTGTTCTTATCAATCTTTGCTGGTTATTTGCAGTAAGTATGATTGTGGATTAAAGTTAAAACATTCGTAAATATAAACTGTCCGAATACGCACTATATCTTCTTCTTCTTTTTGTTCGCTAGCTTAAACTCGAGCGTAGTCCTTACACACTGTTTACAGTAGTAGATGACTGAGTTTTGAGTGTGGGTTTGCTTTCCCTTTTACCGGTGTCCCTCGCCATTCAGGCGAGCCCACTCCGACTTCAGAGGTTACGCACTATATAAGATGACGTGTATATTGTTTTGATGACGCGGGTGTTATAGCAGTGCTAGATTTTATTAGAAGGCAGCAAGTCAAATGGTTTGGCCATGCAAGTAGATTACCAACTAACAGTATACCACAACAAGCAATGATGTACAGACCAGAGGGAAGCAGAGGAAGAGGCCGGTCATGTAAACGATGGACGGAGGCAATATTAGAGTCCATGGGAATGTCGATACATGAAGCCCATAAGCGGGCACTCTCCCGCTGTTTATACTTCACCTTGACACCGTAAGGTACAAGAGGAACCTGATGAGATGAGGTGAGACGTGTGCATGGTCTCAATGGGGTGCAATAAATGTAGATGTGGGATACACTGACACCTGGCCGTCTTGACAGACGATAGTTTGTTACATTGTGCTTATAACAAGGCATACTAAGTGCAATCCATGGCGGTAGCGAATGTTATACCTCTCCATAGCGCAAAGCCTGGGCCGAATTGTAGAGATCATGTGTTGCCCATGCAGCATGATTCCTCTCTAGGTCGGTCTAGTTTACTCCAGAGAAAAGCTAGCCACAATATATCTGGAACAAGACAAGCTGTAGAAGCTACCGGATCAGTAAAGCAATGATCTAATTGTCCGCCTGTCGGAGGTTCGATCCTAGACCAGTTGCTGACCAAGGTTGTGGGTCTAGTCTGCCCTACCATGACATTTAGTCTTTATATTGCATTTCCTCGCACCAGGATAAGTCTTGCACCCTCCCAATTGCGCACATTCGCTCGAAGCCGTTGGCACAATGTTGAGTATATTGTTTGGTGAGCGCTACCCAAAATTAGGCGCTAACAGAAAGCAGGTAGTATCGTCTAATGCAGTGGTTCTCAACCTTTTTTGGCCCGTGCCCCCCTTCACCATATTTTCAGAACGTCATCCCCCCCCCCTTTTCATATTTCCTACCTAGAAATCCCCCCACCCCTACACAGTATACGTAAAAATGGAAGGTAAATATGTTAAAACAGGTCTAGACATCCACATAAAACGTAATTTGTTGGTCTACTTACTTTATAAAATGAATTTTAGAAGGATGAAACGTGCATAAATGTAAAGTACGAAGGGAAAAGCAATATCAAGTAATCGGTTCTTGTATTAACGCGATCTTGAAATGATCTTCATCCCCCCCCCCCCTGGAAACCCTAAAATTCCCCCCTGGGGGGGGGGGAATAATACCTGACTGGAGGTGGGATAAATAGAAAGTGTGTGTGTGTGTGTGTGTGTGTGTGTGTGTGTGTGTGTGTGTGTGTGTGTGTGTGTGTGTGTGTGTGTGTGTGTGTGTGTGTGTGTGTGTGTGTGTGTGTGTGTGTGTGTGTGTGTGTGTGTGTGTGTGTGTGTGTGTGTGTGTGTGTGTGTGTGTGTGTGTGTGTGTGTGTGTGTGTGTGTGTGTGTGTGTGTGTGTGTGTGTGTGTGTGTGTGTGTGTGTGTGTGTGTGTGTGTGTGTGTGTGTGTGTGTGTGTGTGTGTGTGTGTGTGTGTGTGTGTGTGTGTGTGTGTGTGTGTGTGTGTGTGTGTGTGTGTGTGTGTGTGTGTGTGTGTGTGTGTGTGTGTGTGTGTGTGTGTGTGTGTGTGTGTGTGTGTGTGTGTGTGTGTGTGTGTGTGTGTGTGTGTGTGTGTGTGTGTGTGTGTGTGTGTGTGTGTGTGTGTGTGTGTGTGTGTGTGTGTGTGTGTGTGTGTGTGTGTGTGTGTGTGTGTGTGTGTGTGTGTGTGTGTGTGTGTGTGTGTGTGTGTGTGTGTGTGTGTGTGTGTGTGTGTGTGTGTGTGTGTGTGTGTGTGTGTGTGTGTGTGTGTGTGTGTGTGTGTGTGTGTGTGTGTGTGTGTGTGTGTGTGTGTGTGTGTGTGTGTGTGTGTGTGTGTGTGTGTGTGTGTGTGTGTGTGTGTGTGTGTGTGTGTGTGTGTGTGTGTGTGTGTGTGTGTGTGTGTGTGTGTGTGTGTGTGTGTGTGTGTGTGTGTGTGTGTGTGTGTGTGTGTGTGTGTGTGTGTGTGTGTGTGTGTGTGTGTGTGTGTGTGTGTGTGTGTGTGTGTGTGTGTGTGTGTGTGTGTGTGTGTGTGTGTGTGTGTGTGTGTGTGTGTGTGTGTGTGTGTGTGTGTGTGTGTGTGTGTGTGTGTGTGTGTGTGTGTGTGTGTGTGTGTGTGTGTGTGTGTGTGGCTTTTTTTTCGGTCAGTCCTGCCGGCGTAGCTTGAAAGCTCGTTGGTAGGCGTCCAGTGGTTTTGCATGTATCACCTTGTACCGGGAGGGCGCGCTTTAGCGATGCTACTCTTGGCTTGCGTGTGCGTGAATAGTCCGTCTGTCCGATAGATATCTGGTTGATCCTGCCAGTAGTCATATGCTTGTCTCGGATGGCTGTGTGAGGTACACCAAAATGGGAACTTCCCAGCCAACGTGAGTTAGCGAGGCAGGCGTTTCAAGAATGTAGTCATATGCTTGTCTCAGCTTTAGCGATGCTACTCTCGGCTTGCTTGTGCATGAACGTCTGTCCGGTCAGTCACCATGTGCACATTTGCGCTGGAGAGGCTCAACCGTAAATCGGGAGATCTGCTCGCAACTTAGACGAGCAGCATCTTTTGTGGGCAGTTTCTCGCCTCATGTTTGTGTGTGGTCTGTTCTGGCGGTCAGTCCGTCTTCGGTGAAGGAAATCGTGTTGATCCTAAAAGTAATCATCCGCTCATTGCTTGTCGCTACGTTTGTCTTAAAACTGGAAATTAAAGGAATTGACGGAAGGGCCCGAGGCTCCCGAGAACCAATATAAACAGGGATAACTGGCCGTGGCAGCCTAACGTCCACTGCATCTGTGTCCGTCTTCCAGTCGTCTTGCCATGCTCGCCACTGGAGCCAGACGGACACAGACGAGGGAGCGGGGGCGAGGGTGTTGCGCGACCACCTCCTCGCTATACAAAACCAAAGCGCAAGTCATTCGTTCCTCATCAAATCAAAGATGTAGTGTAATGAATGGTCATCGTCAATGAATGGTCAACGTCATTCATGATGGACGAACATCGCATCGCGCGCGCGCGCGCGCGTGTGTGTGTGTGTGTGTGTGTGTGTGTGTGTGTGTGTGTGTGTGTGTGTGTGTGTGTGTGTGTGTGTGTGTGTGTGTGTGTGTGTGTGTGTGTGTGTGTGTGTGTGTGTGTGTGTGTGTGTGTGTGTGTGTGTGTGTGTGTGTGTGTGTGTGTGTGTGTGTGTGTGTGTGTGTGTGTGTGTGTGTGTGTGTGTGTGTGTGTGTGTGTGTGTGTGTGTGTGTGTGTGTGTGTGTGTGTGTGTGTGTGTGTGTGTGTGTGTGTGTGTGTGTGTGTGTGTGTGTGTGTGTGTGTGTGTGTGTGTGTGTGTGTGTGTGTGTGTGTGTGTGTGTGTGTGTGTGTGTGTGTGTGTGTGTGTGTGTGTGTGTGTGTGTGTGTGTGTGTGTGTGTGTGTGTGTGTGTGTGTGTGTGTGTGTGTGTGTGTGTGTGTGTGTGTGTGTGTGTGTGTGTGTGTGTGTGTGTGTGTGTGTGTGTGTGTGTGTGTGTGTGTGTGTGTGTGTGTGTGTGTGTGTGTGTGTGTGTGTGTGTGTGTGTGTGTGTGTGTGTGTGTGTGTGTGTGTGTGTGTGTGTGTGTGTGTGTGTGTGTGTGTGTGTGTGTGTGTGTGTGTGTGTGTGTGTGTGTGTGTGTGTGTGTGTGTGTGTGTGTGTGTGTGTGTGTGTGTGTGTGTGTGTGTGTGTGTGTGTGTGTGTGTGTGTGTGTGTGTGTGTGTGTGTGTGTGTGTGTGTGTGTGTGTGTGTGTGTGTGTGTGTGTGTGTGTGTGTGTGTGTGTGTGTGTGTGTGTGTGTGTGTGTGTGTGTGTGTGTGTGTGTGTGTGTGTGTGTGTGTGTGTAGCTGGTTAACATGGAGTGTTTTGTCTGATCATGCATATTGCTATAAGTCGGAGCCGCTTAAGCGCAGTGATTAGTGGACTCGTCTGATCAGGATTTACATCTTCTCAATAGGATTCTTTAGCGACCGCGTGATTGTAGAGTTTATCCAGCCTAAACCAATGGGCACCAGAATATGTTGTAGAAGATAAGGCGACCTGTGTATTACTGACATCAGCCATCTAGTATTGCCTGGGCAGGAAATTATGGTCGTAATACTGTATCTCAGGAACCCGCGGGAGCCTAGCGACTACCCTGCTTGTCTGGCGGCCCGGTGGTCATTTGTTCGAATCCCCATCCAGGCCAGTATTTTCTTTCAACTGAGGCTGCCAGATAGACCCAACTTATAATGGATACCAGGAAATGTACCGTGACGTACCGGCGGCCGGTGTGACATTGACAATATTACCCATTTAGGACACCCTCTACCCTTTCCTAGCAGGCAGGTTCTACTGGTGTGACCGGTTAGTTCTTGCTTTCAAATCACAATAACTATGGAAATTAAAAATAATAATCGCCGGAGCAACGGGGTACTTGCTCTGTGCTCGATACCTTTTACAACAGCCAGCAGGGATAACATGAAACGACGAAGAAGAGGTAGGGAAGAGGGGGTAAGGAAAAGAAAGAAGAGGGCTGGAGCTAGAAGGGGTAACAGGAAAACGGCACTAAAACATGTACGAGATGAGTATTGGAACTGCTGTAGTGGGAAGTACAGAGGGCCAGTATTGGAAAAATTGGCTTAAGATTTTGACATCCTCATTCTGCAGGAACTCAAGGCAAACTCTTTGGAGTGCCCTGGCTATTCATATTACATTAACCCACCCGGACAGGGAAGACATGGGCAGGCTCTGGTGGTAAGGATGGCTTACAGCACACGATACTGGTTATGAGTGAGTAGGATCAGGAAGGCAAAAGAATACAGATGAAAATTGGTGGAAACAATTGCTGGAACCTAATATATATATTGGTGTGAGGAACAACGAGTTTACTTGATACAAAATTGGAGGAGGCTGAAAGAAGGAAAAAACGTTAAAGTGCAATATTCTAAATTCCAAGCAGCAGAAACTAAACAGGTGAAGTGGGAATAGTTTATAAGTGAAGTCGGCGGGGATGAAAGATTGGGACAATTATGGAGGCTGCATGGACAGATGAACAGAAAGGTACAGCCCTGTACACGTGATACAGTATACGATGACAACAACCGGCCTATGACAACTGACAAGGGAAGGTAGCGAGATATTTCTTGCACGATTTCGAAAACAGAATGATCAGTAGGACTGGGCTATTAGGGATAGGGTCAGAGATGCCTTGTTACAGGTCGCTAGGAATTACTAATATGAAGACATGATACAGGCAGAGGATAGTTGACATGTGCTGAAGAGAACTAAAGACACAGCACCAGGCCCGGATAGGGTTAGGTACACCCATATGTAAAATATGAACGATGGTGACTTGGAGTAGATGGTATTTTGTTTCAAGCTTTGCAGGAAGACGACAGAAATACCCAAGGATTGGTTGCACAGCTACCTTGTCCCACTCATAAAGCCAGGCAAGGTTCACTCAAAACTAAATGGATATTGCACTATCACCTTGCAAAACAGCTTTGGCAAAGTACTCGAGAAGATATAGCTGGCAAACTACAGCACCACGTGGAAGGTTGTAAACTGCTCCCCAAGGGGCTTGGGAGTTACCGGTCTGGGAAGGACACCTGGGCCAATGCGTCAACATTTGATTTCATGTCTATGAGGGCTTCCAGAATAAACAGGAGACGGTTGCGGTGACACTTGACCTGGGAGATGCTTAGTTAGTTAGTTAGTTATCAGTTAGGGTATCTTCGTTGCACTCCGGACATGTCCATAGGTGCTCAGATCCTCCCCCCAGCATATGCATCAGCGTCCGGTGGCTAATAGTGCCAGTTCTGTGTTGGTTGACGAGGCGCTTTGTTTTCCCGATGTACCTCTCGCGTCTGGCTGTGCCGATTCTTACTCCCAGGTCTTTCATCCTGGAAAGCTATGTGGAATCACTGGCGTCAAATTCCTCTGTTCTCGCCATATCTTTAAGGGCGTTAATAACATCGGCACGATCCATGGGCTGGCCATCTACAGGGGGTGCAGAGCCAGCCAATTTATCAGCTCGTTCATTTCCCTCGACTCCCGCATGTCCCGGGACGAAGATGAAGGTGACTTTGCGGACAACGGACTTCCGCAGCGACTCAGTCCACTGTCTACGTACAGATCCAGCTTCGACCTTCTGAATCATGCTCATTGAATCACTTAGTACACACACGTTGGTATAATGCTGTGATTCCAGCCATATGAAAGCCTGTGTAACTGCCATCACCTCCATCGTCATGCTGCTCGTGGTCATAGAGTGGGCACCACTGGATTCTTGAACGGTTCGGCCCGCTGAACGGGCTGTAAATGCCCACGCACTGCTGCTTTACAACAGATCCATCTGTATAGATGAGCACTTCGGGGTTATCTGAGTGATCACAGATGAGCGCGTTAACCTCTGCATTGACAGCGGCAGGGTTCTGCTCTCTGCACCGTCTGTCGAGTGTGATAATGCAGGAGAAGGTACACTTAAAAGCTGGAGGCACCGGCACCCATTCCTTGCCGGGGTTGATACTGGTAAGACTGCAGACCTGTCCGACGACATCTTCCGCCCGACCCATCCATGATTTGCCCCTCTTTAGCCTGTCACCCTTTTCTCTGAATACAGCGTCATGCAGAGGGTGCTGCTCATCTGCACTTATTTTTAAGTATGCACGAGCTCTCCAGATCTTGATCCTGTGTTCCATTGTCGGGAAGTCAAGGAGGTATCTCATTGCTACACAGCTGGTGTCTCTCGTGCAGCCCAAAATGATGCGCATGGCTTCGTTTTGTACCTTTTCAAGTCTTCCAATCTGTGTAGGGCTGACAGTGAGGATGGCCAGGGCATACTCGATGCGTGAAAGCACAAGTCCTTGGAACAGAAGTAATAGCAGTCTTTGCTCGATATTGGCAGTCGCCAAGACTCTCATTGCTGCCAAACCTTTTCGAGCCTTCGTTATGACATAATCGACATGATCTCTGAAGGACAGGCTACGATCAAGCCTCACGCCAAGATATGTCATTGACTGGGTTCTACTCAGATTGCTCCCATCCATTCTTACTGCCGGCAGGTCTGTTTTCACAATATGGTTGTTTAGTGAGAACCATGTAACCGTTGCCTTTGCAGGGTTGACAAGGGCATCGGCATCAGCACACCATGAGGAAATTCGATCTAGTTCGCCCTGCATATAGTTGGCAACCGCCTGTCTATCTCGACCCTGTCGATACACGAGGATGTCGTCAACGAATGATAGAGTCCTACCCCTTCCATCCAACTGTTGTTCAGTGATCGGCACCGTATACACGTTGAATAGTACTGGTGACAGTGGTGAACTCTGCGGCAATCCTGGACATATCGTTATCGGCTCAGAAGACCAACTCCCGCATCTTAGCACCACCTTCCTTTGGAGTAGAACTGCAGCTATCCATCGTACAAGGTGAGGGTGCACTTTCAGTCTGAGGAGGGTTTGCATCAAGTGCTCGAAAGATACTCTGTTATATGCGTCCTCTAAGTCTATGGCGGCCGCACATGTCTCTTCTCTGACCTGAAATCCTTCGTAAACATCTTGAGCAAAGACCGCCGCATTCAGCCATGACTCTTTGTTGCGTCTGTATCCTCCAAGTGTGGGCGGGAAGCAGCCGAGCTGTTCCAAGTCCCAAGCAAGTCTGTGTGCTACAATTTTCTCCAGTAGCTTGCCAACAGTATTCTGCATCGTAATGATTCTGTAGCTGCTTATCTTGGAGTGGTCTTTGTTCGGTTTTGGCAGCGGCAGCAAGTAGCTGTGTAGCCATTCTTCTTTGACCTGACCCCTCTGGATACTGGTGTTGAATTCTCTGGCCAGTTCTTCCATGTCATCATCTGATATCACCAGTAGGTCACAATATCGGATGCCGTCTGGGCCTGGGGCGGTGTTAGGTGATTTCTTGAGCATCGCACGCAATATCTCAACTGTGATTGTCCATTCTTCGTCTGTCCCGACCCCCTCGCACAACTGAGAGAGTGTTGTTGTGGTCCTCTGTCTGGCGGGCTCGTCTTTCTGGTCAGTCTGTTCTATGTAGCGTGCAAGAAGGACCTTACCTTTATCCGCATCCGACTTTTTCTATGCGAGGTCTGTGCCTTGAAAGTCTGGAATACCCCTACGTTGTGCAGCACCGTTCATGCTCTTGTGGAGGCGCCAGAATGTCGTAAGAGATTGCTCGGAGCACACCTTCCTGCAGAACTCGTCCCATTTGTCGGCCTTGGCCTGTTTGGCGCAGGATTTGAATAAAGTCGTCGTCCTAACGACCTCAGTCTTCAGGTTCGCCAACTCAACCTGTGGCATGTTAGCCTTTCTGGCCTTTTGCCAGTCTTTGACAGCCTGCCTCTTTCCCAGCCACACCTTCTCGACCTCTCCATTCCACCATGGTGGCTGCAGCCATCTTTCTTGTCTCCTACGGGAGGAAGTTAGTTTCCTTCTTCTGATCTTGCTTATGGCGTCTTGACCAGTGGTGTCGTACGGGAAGGCATTGGTCTTGTTTCTTTGACTCATGGTCCCGTCTTTCTTGATCAGGATGACACAAGGGTAGTGGTCACTATCGTGGTATCCCAGTGTGGCCCACCGGCACCTTGGTGCGATGGTGGGCGACACCAGAGCCAAGTCAATGATGCTGTCAGAGTCGCCTGGTCGAGTGGCCATTCTAGTGACCTTCCCATCATTCAGACAGATTAGGGCAGCAGATGCCAGGGCGTCCTCCAAATCTTCTCCCTGTCTATTGGTGATGCAATTCCCCCATTGACTGCCTCTGGCATTGAAGTCCCCGCAGTAGATGATATGCCTTTCATTCATATCGAACAAACTCTGCCACTGTCGCACGTCGACCTTCCCATTTCGCGCAAAGACGTTAACGATTGCAAGCTGCACTGGTGTCATTATTCTCAATGCCTGCACTTGCAGGGCATCGCTGTTCCAGGCGGACATATCGATCTCAGACACTAGTATGTTGTCGCGGACCAGAATGGCCTGTCCGAGGTGCCGCCTGTTAAAGAAACCCTGAAATCCCGCAACATTGACTGTTCCGTCGGTGAGCTGTGTTTCTTGCAAGACTACAATATCGTTTCCGTAGAGTAGTTTTTCAAGAATGGGTCGGCGTTGACTAAATGATGCACAGTTCCAGTACAGTATTCGAACATTTCCGATACCCAATCTGTCACATTTTAAGCGCCTTCTGCGCGCGCCCGCCCTCTTACCACGTTGTGTCCTAGCTGGTCGTCTGGTCGTCATGTTAGGCTTAACTATCGCCACCGGGCGCCGATGATACGCCGAAAGAAGGCAGACGATGACGAAAAGAGTAAATTGCATGTAGAAAGACAATGAATCTTCAGCGACGCGCTGTAAACAAAAGCAGACACATGTAAATGTTTAAAGACTCATGTTAAATGAACGTCCAATGTTTCATATTTTTATATAGCATATATCCACCGGGATAAGTGGACAACTCTGCAGCTAGGCAGAGCAAGGCACTCACTTTTCTCGACAGTCGGAGCTGGCTATCAAAGACAGAGGTAAAATAACCCCGTGTGGACGTGGAAGGCAATGGGAAACCATCACGTTATCTTCCCAAGACTTCATGAGTATGCACATTTTAGAGTCAGTCACCAAAGACGAGATCTGTGGAGAGACATGAGCGCTTTCACTAGCTGGCAGGGCACTTGATGAAAATGATGATAATGATATAGCATTTCGCTTTTGTCAATAAATCACAGAAGTATAAAAAGGAAGATGTATCTTAAACATCAGATGTGAAAATTCAATAATACGACACATGGATGGATATTATTCTATATCGACATACAGCTCTTTCCCGCCCAACTGACAGGTATACTTAAATGGAGAAATTACCATCCTGTTTCCCTTCCCTGACATTTACAGTCAAGTGAAGTAATGATTTGCACCAAAAGAGGAAAGGAAGCCCAACAGCTGACGTTAGTATAGATAATCAAAACTTTCAGCATTGATGAAGCTATGCCAACATTGGACAAATATGGCAGAGGATGGCTCTTGAGAATCACATGCAAGTGTAACGAAATAATCGAAATGATGAAATGCATAATCGACAACACGAAGCTGCTGCTGCTACTGCCTCTTCTCTTTCTTATTCTTATGCCTCCAAATGGAAAATATCCCTCAATCAGCTCATGCTAAGCCCACTTATCTTTTGCCATCTTCTGCAACATTCCATAACCTCAGCATCTTATACATCTTTATCTCTAATTCTCTTCACCATAGTGGCCATTTCCGGTCTGGCCTCGTTGTTTTAACCATACACGCGGTATCCAACTACATTCGTGGCCAGCCTACAAGGAAACAGATGAGTAGCGTGTGTGTGTGTGTGTGTGTGCTCGTGTGTGTGTGTGTGTGTGTGTGTGTGTGTGTATATATATATATATAACAAAATTTAGGTTTGCACCAAACACATATGGATGGTGGTAAATGGAAAGTAGGGGTGTGCCACGGTTATGACTTACAAGTTGTTAATATGGTAGCAGACATGTTGTACGAGCATTATAATGAATAACAACCTTTCAGCGATATACAACCCCATGGCAAATACGGTAATGTCTCTATAGACAGTTAATCAGCCCATGGCACTTAATCAGTTAACATATGGCTGGGAATCTTGGATAATTAGTAAACAAGCAAAAGTCATTTCCATATGAGGTCACACAGATTTGGTTTCGCAGAATAATGTTTATAAGTTTTAGTGCGGCCAAAATTAGTAATCTAAATTATTTGAAAGAGGCTTAGACGCAAAAACAACTTATTACAAGCATCAAAAAGAGGCAGTCGTCATTTGTTGACCACTTAATGAGAAGAGAAAAGCTGGAATATGCTGTGACACCTGAAAAGATTTGTCGAAAGTGTGATAGAGGTTGACAGCGAGAGCAGATTCTGTCATGTGTGACAGCCTTGTGTCATGGCACGGAAGGGTGTTGCCCCAAGAATTCATACATATTGCTGGTGATCGCAAGATGTGGAGAAGCATGACAGCCAACGCCAGGCGGCAAGAAATTTGATGATCATAAAATATTTTTAAATTATCCGCGGCAGATTCACATGAGGTACTTTGATTAGGTGCCAAACGAAGAACAGGTTCGGACCAAACATGGTACACAATCATATTAACAATTATAGTGTGTATTTTTAATTACTGTGGAGTTTTTGAGAATATTGCCGTTCCAAGTTTTGTATTTAACTTTTATGTTGCATGAGTTAGTAGAAGGTGAATACAACACTTGGAATGGCGATGTTTTCAAACATCCCACACAAATAAAAATAAAAACCCTGTATTATAATGTACATCTCCGTTCACTGAGCACTGAAATCGCGGAAGATAGAACGAAACAAACCAAATAACACAATGACCCAAGTTTGGCGATATATCGTATCATTATTCTGTTCAAATGGGAGGTCAGATGTGGGAATATATTATCCTTCGGCATTAAATGAGTTACGAATATTACGATAAACTAAAAGTTCAGAATACAACTTTAAGGAGGGGAAAAAAAACAACTAGAGAAACTACTTACCGAATTGTCAGATAATCCTGCCAGTAATCAACTCACCAGAAAAGATAATTATTTAAATATTTCATTTCTCGTAGACACGTCCATTTACAAATACTCGGTGTTTTCATTTACTTTATTTGATGAATCGCCAAGATATAAACTGAAAGTAATCTTCATCAACCTGTTTATATTTTTATTTCAAAGAACTTGCGAACTGCACGCAGACTCCCCAAGCAAAAACCGCGAAACTTCTTGTCGCTCCATCTGTGTACGAGCGCGAGCGTGTCTCCGCGCTTGTGACCGTACCTACGAGTGAGCGCGGGTCAAGGCTACAGCAAACTACAAATCGATCTACCCACAAACTTTTGCTGAAAAGCTGTCTGGAATGCCTTGATAGTTAATTTTAATGTTACTGTCACATACAACTTGTGTTGTCACATCGATTTCTTTTTCACTCCACACTTTACTGGCATTTCAACCACTAAAACATTTTCCCACCTCCGTTATGTTTTTCGATAGAAAAAGACATGATAGTCAGTTTAAAATTGCTGTGGTAGACAATTCAAATTACTGTGTGAATGTGTGTGGTGTATATTTCAGCTTGAAAGATTCATCTAATAACTTTAATTTATAGTTTATGTTGTGTGATTTATGCAGTATGTACCTGATGAGATGCAGCGAAACATACCAGGCCACAAATCGTGCAATCTATATTTTGTGTCTTCGTTGTCAAAATTTTCAATATTTGTTTATAAAAATAAAAATTCAATAAAGCCACGGGTATACTTCGTTATAACAAAACCTGACATAAATGTGTATGCGTAAATTACACACTTTACAGAAACTGTGCTTACGACAATGACAAACCTAACAGAAAATGCCTATACGTAAATTAAAAAAAAAAAAACGCACTGAATACGTCTATTCGTAAATGACAAACCGTAATGCAACTATGTAGATGTAAATGACAAATCTAACTGAATCGGTGAACATAAAGGACATACATTACTGAAACTGTGAGATGATTAGAAACTTGTTTATGAATTCTCTGTTGTGAGATGATAATAAACTAGTTTATGAATTATGCGACTCTTCTGTGAGATGATTATAAACTAGTTTATGAATTATGCGACTCTTCTGTGAAATGATTATAAACTATAAGAGGCGTTCATTTGAAATCCGTTCGTGCCGCACAGCGCGTAATTGCGTACGTTGATCATGATCATATCATAGTCATGTGATAACTACTGACCAATGAATAAAAGAGCACGTGCTTATCGTCCCATGATGCATAGGTTCTGTTTCTGACCGTTGAGAATATGGCCGGGTTGATCCAAAGTCCATCCAAAGAAGCTCAAAGAGCGGTGATTCAGTTTCTTTCATTTGAAGGATGTCGACCAGTGGACATTCATCGAAGAATGCAGGCAGCGTACGGTAACAAATGTGTGTGGAAGACAACAGTGACAGACTGGGCACGAATGTTTCGGAAAGGACGTCAGTTCACTTATCTTTGACGGCCGGGTCAAGCGCATATTGGTGCAACAGGAAAAAAAAATCGCTAAAATTGATGCAGCAGTACAGATGAACCGTTGTTGAAGCATACGTTCGCTAGCGAAAGAATTTGATGTGTCAATTGGGAAAATTCAACAGGTCGTTCGTAAGAAACTGCAATATCGGAAAGTGTGTTCACAGTGGGTACCACGGATGTTGATCGACCACCAAAAAGAGGAACGTATGGGATGGTGTTTGAACCACTTGCTGCGTTACAGAATGGAGGGTGATGAATTTCTCTTCCGCATAACGGCAGGCGATGAATCATGGTGTCACCACTTTGAGCTGAGCAGCAAGAGAGAGAGAGAGAGAGAGAGAGAGAGAGAGAGAGAGAGAGAGAGAGAGAGAGAGAGAGAGAGAGAGAGAGAGAGAGAGAGAGAGAAGCATGCAATGGAAGCATGCTAGATCACTAAAAGCCAAAAAGAAAAAAATATCAAGTTACAGGTTTCCGCTGGTAAGGTTATGCTGAGCGCATTTTTTTTTTTACCATGAAGGGCTAATGTTGGCCGACTTTAAAGAACCTGGTGTCAACATCAACTCTGCCCACTACTTGCAAACACTAGACAAGCAGCAAAAAAACCATCAAGAATAAACGATCCAGTACGCTTTCTCGCGGTGTGATTTTGTTGCACGATAATGCTCGTCCTCATGTCGCAAGATTGTGCAGGAAGCATTAGCAAGGAAGAAGTGGGAAATTCTGCAACATCCATCCTATAGTCCTGATTTATCACCATGTGATTTTCATTTGTTCAGACCTCTAAAAAAAAAAGCTCTCAAGGGGCAACGATTTCACACAGATGCAGACGTAATGAACGCGGTAAACACTTGGTTCAGTGAGCAACCACTATCCTTTTATGAGGACGTCATTCGCCGCCTACCTAAGCAATGGGATGCTTGACTTAATGCCTACGGCGACTTCTTCTGACCAACCCATGGTGCATAATTAATTCAAAATGACTGCTTTGTTTAATTCTACCACACCTGTTAATGTTTCTTTCATGCTTTTGTAATAAAGCCGTTGGAAGAGGTTTCAAATGAACGTCCCTAATAGTTTATGAATTATGCAACTCTTCTGTGAGATGATTATAAACTAGTTTATGAATGATGCGATTCTGTTGTGAGATTATTATACACTAGTTTACGGATTATACTACTCTGCTGTAAGATGATTATAAACTTGTTTATGGAATACACAACTCTGCAACTTAAACTCTAAATTAAAGAGACAGAAATAACTTGCAAGCTCCTGAGTTCTCCCAGCATGCAAGGGTAACCCATACAGTGAATTGATCACGTGAACACACTCTTAAAGACCCTGGGGAAAATAAACGTCGTACAAAAAGAAAAAAAAAACACACCAATATCCTGGCTTGTCACAAAGAGAGACAACTGTTTTATTTTGCGCACGCTCACTTTGAACTCAAACGTAGCCCATACACGTGCTAGATCTTCTAGGCCTCTGGGCTGATTTTTGCTTGTGGGTTAGTTTTCTCTATTACCAGTGTATTACCCACTCCGACTTCAGAAGCACTTGTAATTTACGTCCCCAAGTCAAGAACGAGAAGGCAACAATTTAGTCCAACTGACTGGTGTAGGGAATGAACCCGCTGCCTCGGCATCAGCACACCGAAAGTTTAAGAACGAACGATTTATCCATTCGGCCATGTTGACCTATAATTCATACATTCATTCAGTAGCATGTCCCTTGCAGAACCTCGCTCCCATAACAACCTTCCGGAAAACCTCTCGATCACAAGCACGATGTCCCGCATCCTACACACCCATCCGGAGATCATCCGCTTCATCCTGCACACATCGTCTCTTTGGCCTTCATCTTCCTGTCTTCCCAGACATATTTTTTCGCATATCCTTTTACAGGATCAAACCAGTTGTGCTGTATGGCTCTGAAACCTGGAGTACAACGAAAGGAGACGAAGCCTTATTACAAACCTGTGAGAACAAAGTTTTAAGACGCATCTTTGGACCCATTAGGGATACACAAGGTGGAGAGTGGAAAAGAAGAAGTAACAAAAACATTTATGATCTGTTTAAGTTCCCGCTAATCACTGGTATCATGAAGGCTAATAGACTACAATGGCTGGGGCATATAGAAAGAATGGAAGATAATAGGGAAACAAAACTCGCTTACACTCAGGAAATAAATGACCATAGACCCCGAGGTAGACCAAGAAGACGGTGGAGAGATAATATATATACAGACCTACAAGCACTTGGAATCAACGACTGGCAAGAGAAGGTCAACCAGAGAGACGAATGGAGACGGATTGTATCTGCAGCAAAGAACCTCAATGGCTCGGAACGCTGAAGAAGAAGAATCCTTTTACAGGACATTGCAGTCAACACCGGCATTTGTCAGCTGCTGTTGATGTCTTGGCAAGATTACGCTCAGTAATTTGCCATTGCTTTCTGGACGACCGGCTCATATAGTATTCAATGCGACGCGATCCGCTACAGAATCTCGCGCAGCTATGTTACGGGATTACGGAGACAGTCGTTAACACCTAGGCAAGGGAGACCGGCTCCCAGGCAAATACCCCTCCATTATTGTTCTCTCTACACTTTCATGACGTTTCAAGTGACCAAAATGTTTCAATTTTCCTTTATTTTATCGTCTCAAATAGCCAACCTTCTTCAGTATTCAGCTCTTGAAGTATTAATGCATTTGTTCTTTTATTTTTCCAAGATATTCTTAGAACCCGTCTGTAAAATTTATATGCAAAGGCATTTAAGCGTTGTTCAGCTTGTTTAGTAAGTGTCCAGGTCTCACAGGCATATGTTGCAATGGGAAAGAATCATGCTCTTTGAAAACTAATGTTTGTAGTTCTATCTGTCCCACTCCATAATTTATTCAATTGTTTTATAGTCTTTGAAGAGTAATAGATATTCGTCTTTTAATTTCCTTCATTGTGTCACCATTATTGGTAATCAACGAAGAATCATGCTCTTTGAAAACTAATTTTTGTACTTCTATCTGTCCCTCTCCATAATTTATTCAGTTGTCTTTGAAGAGCAATAGATATTCGTCTTTTAATTTCCTTCATTGTGTCACCATAGTTGGTAATCAACGAAGAATCATGCTCTTTGAAAACTAATTTTTGTATTTCTATCTGTCCCTCTCCATAATTTATTCAGTTGTTTTAGTATTTGAAGAGCAATAGATATTCGTCTTTTAATTTCCTTCATTGTGTCACTATTGTAGGTAATCAACGACCAATCAACTCCTTTAATAGGAGACATAATAGGACTCTTAAAATGTATTGGGTATAGGGTGCAAGATCTTCTATTATAGACAGATCGATACTACAATGGTCATGTGGTCAGTATCATCCCTGCTGCCTTAACTTCCCAAGACATATCCTGGATCCTATTCAGGTTCACCTGGGAGCCTAGATTAACTTTTACACTCCGCCTAGCTGAGGATTCAAACCCATGACCCCGGGCTGTCAGACGAGCGTCTAGCTACTACCCCATCACGGATCCCAAGGTGAGGCATGGAGGTCTATTGCGAAACAGATTAGAGGGCCAAGTCCAGGGGTGAAAGAAACAGGGGACGTGTAAATATTATAACAACTACAGTTCCAGGGGGAAAGAAGAAAAGGACGTACAAGTAAGAACAACGCCACACAGACATGCAAGAAATAACTACATCACACAGACATGGAAGGAACAACAACATCATACAAGCATGCGAGTAACTACTGCATAACATAGGGGCACACACACACACACACACACACGCACGCACACACACACACACACACACACACACACACACACAAACAAACAACAACAACAACAACGTTGCACTAGTATTCAAATAACTGCGTCACACTAGCAAGCAATGACATTGTTCTCAGCTCTATGTTGAGTTGTAGCACTTCCACGCCAGTCTTCGAGCTGACTAACCTGAGTGATGATGATGATGATGATGATGATGATGATGATGATGATGATGATGATGATGATGATGATGATGATGATGATGATGATGATGATGATGATGAAGATGACGTTGACGCTAAATTGTTTCCACCAATACATTTCAAATATAAACGGCTTGTTCAGCCTGTGTGCGTACACAAATCGTGTACATTAGTGTACAGTAAAATAAAGTAAATGTTAGAAAGTCTTTGGGGAATGTCCTGTTATCTTCGCCTGACAAACACAAAAGAAACAATCATTACAGTTGGTTGTTCCCGGATCTGTCACTGTAAAAACATGTGAAAATCAAACAGCTGTGATAATCAACTTGTTGAGTATGTTAAAACAGCTGAGATCATTACAAAGCATTTCTTGTTATGGGATTTCCAGAGTTTATCGATCTTTGTTTTTATTTATTTCACAACCCGCATTTATGTAGGAATATGCTGGTTTTATTTTTGTAGTAATTTTTTTGTATCTGTGTGTATATATGTGTGTGTGTTGTTATTTTTTTACTGTGGATAATACATATTATTCGAAAATTGCTCTGAGTAATGTGTCGGCAGTAAGAAAAGCGTCTTCATGAAAAATGCAGAACATTATCTTATCAAGATAGCGAGAGGGGATGTCTTGCTGCGTGTTAAATTGTTCTGCGCTTATAAAAAAAAATATAAACGCTATTTGTTTCGTAAAAGGGATCGAAATGGCATAATGCCGATTCCGCAAAATGAAGCATGTAAGTAAAGTGAAAAGCCCTTTTACTTGCCTTAGCAGATTTGGTTAGTTTTTTTTTTTAATGTTGCATATCCCTTGGAGTCAACACCAGCATTTTTCGAGCTGCTGTTGATGTGCTAGGCAAGAGCTCAGTAGTTTGCCATTACTTTCTGAGCGACCGGCTCACATACCCCGTAAGTTACCAACGCGGCGAGAACCGCTACCGATTCTCGCGCACATCACGTCACTCACGAGAGTATACGGGGTTACGGAGAAAGACGCTAACCCCTATGCAGTTAGTTGTAGCAGTCAACACCAGGATTTCTTGACTTTGTGATTCCAGGGCAAGTTTACGTTCAGTAGTTTGTCATTGCTTTCCTTTCGACCGGCACTCATACCATTTTATTGAAACTAACACAAGGCTGTCTGCTTCCAAATCGCCCGTAGTTGTGTTTCGCCAAATAAACATTAGGTTTGCACCAAACGAAAATGGATCGCGGAAAATGGGAAATAGTGGTGTGTCACAGTTATGACTTGAACGTGGTTATATGGTAGCAGGCGTGTTGTATTATACATCAAATTAACTGATTCAAACAAAACCTATGTTTGGACAAAGCATGGCACATAATCAAACGACCAAGTATTATAAGAGGGCGAGTCAATAAGTAAGTCACACAGTTCTGTGGGATGGCAAGTAAATGTAGTTGGTGTTTTCTACAGGTGTCATTAGGTGACAGCAACATCGAAATTTATATTCCCGTACGTCAGGTGGCGCTAGGTTTCTCATGCGCATAAACAAAATGGCGACTGCACTTACTGAGTGTACAAATAAAGAGCAACGTGCTGTTGCGCGTTTTGTTTTGTTTTTTAATGGGAAAAAGGACTGCCATCAGAGGATATTTATAAGGAAATGCTTCCTTTTTATGCTGACAAATGTTTGTCCCGTAAAGCGGTGCATAGCTGGGTAGAAAATTTTTCTCAAGAACGCGAATGACGCCGAAGTTGAATGTGAAGTGAAAACATGGTTTAAGAAACAGAGCACGCCTTTCTATGCAGCCAGTTTGGGAGGACTGAAAAAACGATGGGATAAGCACATCAATTTTTGTGGAAATTATGTTGAGCAATAAAGGGACAATGCATGTATTAAAATAAACTGGTTTCAAGTTGTTATCATATTTAGTTATTTTTTTAGTCAATTTTTCTAATCAAAGTCACATTTGGCGATATAGTATCCTTTGGCACTGAATCAGTTAAAGAGGGTTGCATAAGGAAAACCACTGTATATAATCCCATGGTAGATATGGGAAAGTTGCTTAAGACGATTAATCATCCTATCTCACTGAATGAGTCAAGTCGCATTAGGCATACGGTGTCAGACCAATCGGCAGTCGCTGGGTGATGGGGTCAGTATCACACGGGTCTCCTTTATTTCCCATGACATTTCCCGGTACGCATGCTAGGCGGGGCCAACCTGGGAGCCTGGGTCAGATTTTAAACACCCCGTACGTGAGGTTTCGAACCCAGGACCATCGAGCCGGCAGACGAGTGTCTGGCCACCACGCTAACGCTGCGACCAAAGACATATCTCTTTGTAAGTTGCATGCCCTTTGAAGATGCCTTGAAAAGATTAGAAGAAGAAGAAGCGCCATGGCGAAAGTAGCCTTTTGCAAGATAGAAAACATACCAAAATAAAGATATCAATTGTAACGAGAAAACGAGTGTTGAGGTGCTACATAGAACCTGCACTTTTGTATGGTTGTAAAGCGTGGACAATGAGTAGACAAGCTGAAAAACGCCTGATGGTTGTGGAAATGTGATTTCTGAGGGAATTGCAAAGAATATCATGGGCAGACAGAAAAACCAATGACCAAGTACTACAAGAAAAAAATGGAAATCGTAAACTGATTAGAGAATAGACAGTCACAGTTTTTTGGTCACGTTATGAGAAGAAATAAATTACAGCACTTGGTGACAGCACTTTATGAGAAGAAATAAATTACAGCACTTGGTGACAGCACATTCTCATCATCTCATCTCTTCATGTTCCTCTTGTACCTTGCGGTGTCGAGGTGAAGTATAAACAGCGGGAGAGTGCCCGCTTATGAGCTTCATGTATTGATATTCTCATGGACTCTGTTATTGCCTCCGTCCATCGTTTACGTGGTCAGCCTCTTCCTCTGCTTCCCTCTGGTATGTACATTATTGCTTGTTGTGGTATACTGTTAGTTGGTAACCTACTTGCATGGCCAAACCATTTGACTTGCTGCCTTCTAATAAAATCTAGTGCAGCTATAACCCCCACTTTAGTCCTGATTTCTTCATTTCTGATCTTATCTCTTCTTGATACATTGAGTATTCTTCTCAGGAATCTCATTTCTGTTGTAATTTTTCTTTTCTCTTTTTCTGTCATTGTCCAGATTTGGCATTGGTAACATAGAGTTGGTGGGAAGATTGAGTTGTAAAGTGCTTTCTTAGTAGTTATTGATACATTATGAGAAGAAATAAATTACAGAACTTGGTGACAATACGTTATGAGAAGAAATAAATTAGAGAACTCGGTGACAACACGTTATGAGAAGAAATAAATTAGAGAACTCGGTGACAACACGTTATGAGAAGAAATAAATTAGAGAACTCGGTGACAACACGTTATGAGAAGAAATAAATTAGAGAACTCGGTGACAACACGTTATGAGAAGAAATAAATTAGAGAACTCGGTGACAACACGTTATGAGAAGAAATAAATTAGAGAACTCGGTGACAACACGTTATGAGAAGAAATAAATTAGAGAACTCGGTGACAACACGTTATGAGAAGAAATAAATTAGAGCACTTGGTGACAACAGGCAAGATTGAGGGAAAGAGAACAAGGGGTAGGCATAGAAGTAAATACCTGGATGGCTTGGCGACGTGGGATGGTCGAGACAAGAACACTGAGCTGATCCACGACTCTGGTGATCATGTGAGATGGCAAAACATGACCGCCTAAGCTTATCGGCATGGCACATGATGATGATGTCCTTTACAGAACGTTGCGATCAACGCCAGGTTGATTTCTAGGCAATTTCTTATTCTTCTTCTGCGTTCATCCGGAGACTTTTTTCGGACGTGATTGCGTTGTGCCTGTTTACAGCAGAGCTGCGTTCTTGCGCCGTTAGGCCGACACATCCGACTTCTGCAGGCATTTGTTGACCGGGTTAACCTTCCCGGGACTCTCGGCAATGTTACGTTCTGTAGTTTGCCATTGCTCTCTGAACGGGAAGTCGATGTTTAACGTAACAGATTTATTTCCCCGTTCGCTCACTTGTGAACTCGGGCGTAGTTCACACTGGAGTGATTTATTTGCCTGTGGGCCAGTTTTCCCTGTTACCAGCGTCCCCCGCCATCAGGCGAACCCACTCTGACTTCTAAGGTACTTGTAATTTATTCCCCCCCCCCCCTTCCTCTCCTCCCCGGTCAAGGACGAAAAGTCAACGTTGCAGTATAACTGGCCAATGTAGGAAGGGAACATCCTGTCTAGCCATCAACGCACTGGAAGTTTTAGACCGAGCACTCTTAACCCTTCGTCCACACGATTTTCCGCAGATTCTGAAAGTGCGGATCTTTAATTGCTATGTTTATTCAACACTGTTACATGGAGCAGACCTTGACTAAACAGATGTAACAATTAATTGTGTAAATTTCTAAGAAAAAAAAATGCTTATGCTTTCTTCGATTGAAAACAGACAAACAAGAACATTCTTGAGCAACTCGATAATCAACAGACGATGCTGCAGGTGGAAATAAAAATACAGAATGACAAGTCCTCTGTCTTCTTCTGCCCCACATCCACCATTTTGTCATCCCATTTGACAAGCTACTTTGGTCATATCTGACATTTCTTTCTTCTGCTGCCCTTTATTACCCTTCGGCACTAAATCAATTAAACTTCTCAAGACCGAATCTTTGGCGTTCAGGACTCTAGACCTTGGCCAGGGCTTGTGTACGATGGAGTGTAGCTGGTTTAGGGACTTTTATCCCGCCGGAGTATTACAGTACCATCTCCGTGGGCGCTGTGTTGCAGGGTTCTCCGTTCCCTCTCCAAATCCAGGATTCAGCGGGGTGTGCAAAACAAGTACTGGAACTTTACATCTGTGGAGAAGCACATTTGGGATGTTTCTAAAAGTTAGTTGAATATAATTTACAGGACGTCGCAGTCAACCCCCAGCATTTTTGACTGTGTTTTCTTGGCAAGTTTACGCTTCAGTAGTTTGCCTAGACTGGCGCCCGGGTTTGAACGAAAGGCACCATGGCTTACTGATAAAACAGAAGGAAACGTAAAAGAGAGAGAGAGAGAGAGAGAGAGAGAGAGAGAGAGAGGGAGAGAGAGAGAGAGACAGAGAGAGAGAGAGAGTAAGAGAGAGAGAGTAAGAGAGAGAGAGAGAGAGAAAGAGTAAGAGAGAGAGAGACAGAGAGAGAAAGAGTAAGAGAGAGAGTAAGAGAGAGAGAGACAGAGAGAGAGAAAGAGTAAGAGAGAGAGAGTAAGAGAGAGAGAGACAGAGAGAGAGAAAGAGTAAGAGAGAGAGAGAGTAAGAGAGAGAGAGAGAAAGAGTAAGAGAGAGAGAGAGAGAGAGAAAGAGAGAGAGAGACGTTAAAGACAACGATAACATAATATGGGAGGACATGGAAAGCACTGCAGGAAATAGTAAAAGACAAGATGGCTTGGGGTGGGTTAGTTGAAAGTCTGTGCAACAATGGGAGATAACACGCAGAAGAAGAGGGCAAACGGAAGATAAAATCCTTAGTACCTCTGACCTGAACCCTGTCTGAACTCTGTCTTCATAGGAGTCTCCGTGGCGAAGTAGTTACGCCGCTTCCTCCGCGCTCCGAAGGTTGTGATTTCGATTCTGGACCACATCTTTCGGTTCACGAGTCCAATTTTCTCGGAGACTCCTGGGGGTCGTCACTGAAGCTACGGAGTTTATGTTTTGTGCGATGCTTTCGACAGGGCGCAGTGCGCAAAGAGACTGAGTCATTTTAGAAAAATCCTGTGCAACGAAGTCGATCTTCTTGTCCTTTAAACCTTGTAATTCATACTTTAATATCCTGTCTTTCCTCCTTATAATGATTCCTAAGAGAAATATGCTGCCATAATTTATTTATCTCACAGCAGGGCAGGTGCACAATTTTACCATTTCCTTTCATTGGCTGAGGGATGTAGATTGTTCTCTTTTATTCGTTGGGCCAAACTGTACAGTTCCGGATATTCATACGTAGCTTATCATCTTGTCTGGATTAGTTCCGCAGTCTTTTGTTACAGACTGGGTTACTTCCCTTTCTTCAGACTTGCTGTTTACCGTACTCACTCTAAGAAAGGCGCGTTTCTCTCCGGTCTCGTTAAGTTATATAAGTTTTGCAGCATTGATTATTGTAACAATGTGCATTTTATATGCACTTTGCAGTGTTGAGCGGTGCGTGCGTGCGTGTGTAAAAACGTTTATGATTGAGTATACAAATGTTTCTATTCACTATCAGACTTCCTGTGTTTCATTTCGTTTATTATTATAATTATTTTTCCTATGTTTAGCACCACTTTAACGTTGCATCCTTCCATATTTCCGATTCCATGACTGCCACTAATGAGAGCAAAATTATAACAGACATGAGATGCCTTAGACAAGCTGTAGGAGTAACCGTGAGATATAGAATTAGGAATGAGGAAATTAGAAGACGACTAGGTCTGAAACGCCGGTCTCTCTGGCTGTGGGGTTACAACACTTTCTCTCTGTAATCCCGTTTATCACGCAGAGTCTCGCAGCGGAGCGAGAACTGAGGTGGTTCGACCCCCGCTCGTGACTTGCGGATACTGAGCCGGCCGCTCAGAAAGCAATGGCAAACTACTGAGCGTAATCTTGCCAAGAGATCAACAGACAGCTGAAAGATGCTGCTGTTGACAGCTAAGTCCTGTAAAAGGATACGCAAAAAAAACAGGTCTGAAACCACTCATGCACTTCATTAAAAAAAAGATTAAATGGTTTGGCCATCTCATAAGAATGCCCTGGTATCATCTGCTACAAAGAAATTGAAGAAATATAATAGCTACAGAGCAACCTGAAGATCACATAATAGATGGAGTGATGGTAACAAGAACAACCTTAGAGAAATGAATACCAACTTACAAAGAGCATCAGAAAGAGCGAATACAAGATCTTTATACCTGCTCCCCAACACTTCACTGTAGTAGATGGAAGAAGAGGAGGTGGAAGAAGAAGAAGAAGAAGAAGAAGAAGAAGAAGAAGAAGAAGAAGAAGAAGAAGAAGAAGAAGAAGAAGAAGAAGAAGAAGAATTTAAGTATTTAGTGAAATATCAGCTAAAATCTGAGTATCAAGTGAAATCGTCTTCCTTTTCTTCATTCCTCGTTCGTGGGGAATGGCCCACACCAAGTTAGCATCATAAGTGATGTATGGATGAAATAATGTATGAAAGACTTGTCACCAAGTTCTCCAGTTTATTTCTTCTCATAACATGCCAAACAAATCTTGACTGTCTACATCCAATTTCTCTAATCAGTTTACGATCTTCATTTGTTTCTTGAAGGACTTGCTCATTGGTTTTTCTGTCTGTCCATGGTATTCTTTGCATTTTCCTCAGAAATCATATTTCCACTGCCATTAGATGTTTGTCAGCTTATCTGCTCATTTTCCACATTTCACATCCATACAAAAGTACAGGTTCTTTGTGTTTTTCCTTATTCCCAGCACCCCTCACTATCAGGCAAACCCACTCCGGCATCCGAGGTAGTTGTAATTTACGTCCCCAAGTCAAGGATGAGAAGTCAACATTTTAGTCAATTGATCCTGCTACCTTGTTATCGGCACAGCGGAGGTTTAAGAGAGACCCTCATAATATTATATATGTAAATCTCTGGGAAGAGAAGCCTTATTATTGTAAAACATCTATGCATTAAAAACATTTGAAAAAAAAAAACAACAACAGCAGAACAATCTCTCACTACAGTAACTGAAATAATTACAAGAAAACATGTGCCCACACAAAAATGATAACCAGAAACAAAATGCATGCAGACAATAATGTGAAATGATAGCCCAATAATGTGAAATGATAACTAGAAACATGACTTGTACAGACAATAATGTGAAATGATAACCCAATACTGTGAAATAATAACCAAATAATGAGAAATAACAACCCAATAATGTGAAATGATAACCCAATAATGTGAAATGATGACTAGAAACATGACTCGTACAGACAATAATGTGAAATGATAACCCAATAATGTTAAATCCATCCATCCATCCATCATGTGCCATGCTGGTAAGCATGGGCGGTCATGTTCTGCCATCTCATTCGATCACCAGAGTCGTGGATCAGCTCCGTGTTTCTGTCTCGACCATGCCACAAGGCCAAGCCATCCAGGTACTTGCTTCTAGGTCTTCCCCTTGGTCTGTTTCCCTCGATCTTAGCAGTTGTCACCAAGTTCTCCAAATCATTTCTTCTCATAACATGCCAAAAAAATTGTGAATGTCTACGTCTAATGTCTCTAATCAGTTTACGATCTTCATTTGTTTCTTGAAGGACTTGTTCATTGGTCTTTCTGGCTGTGCATGGTATTCTTTGCCCAATAATGTGAAATGATAACTAGAAGCATGACTTGTACAAACAATAATGTGAAATGATAACCCAATAATGTGAAATGACAACCCAATGATGTGAAATGATAGCCCAATAATGTAAAATGATAACCCAATAATGTGAAATGATAATCAGAAACATGACTCGTATTACAATAATGTGAAATGTAATCAGAAACAATACTCGTACAGACAATAATGTGAAATGATAACCAGAAACATGACACGTACAGACAATAATGTGAAATGATAACCCAATAATGTGAAATGATCACCAGAAACATGACTCGTACAGACAATAATGTGAAATGTAATCAGAAACATGACTCGGGCACACAATAATGTGAAGTGTATAATACAATATTTATTGTATATTTCAAATTTGGAAAGACAAAGGCCCTAATACTAAAAAGAAAATGTTCTGATTGCTATCGAATACATTCCACGGACAGAAGATCATCGTCTTTAGGTGCTTTCAGCTGTTTCCAAAGCAAAAATCCTCCCCCTGAAATAAACAAAATATCAAAATGTTAATTGACCTACATACGGATGACATCAGGCCTGAGAGCTGGGGAACAACTGACCTACATACAGATGACATCAGGGAGCAGAGCTGGCCAACAACTGACCTACATATAGATGACATCAGGGAGCAGAGCTGGCCAACAACTGACCTACATACAGATGACATCAGGGAGCAGAGCTGGTGAACAACTGACCGACATACAGATGACATTGGGTCTGAGGCTGGGGAACAACTGACCTACATACAGATGACATCAGGGAGCAGAGCTGGCCAACAACTGACCTACATACAGATGACATCAGGGCCAAGCTGGTGAAAAACTGACCTACATATAGATGACATCAGGTCTGAGGCTGGGGAACAACTGACCTACATACAGATGACATCAGGAAGCAGAGCTGGCGAACAACTGACCTACATACAGATGACATCAGGGAGCAGAGCTGGCGAACAACTGACCTACATACAGATGACATCAGGAAGCAGAGCTGGCGAACAACTGACCTACATACAGATGACATCAGGAAGCAGAGCTGGCGATCAACTGACCTACATACAGATGACATCAGGGTGCTGGTATGCTATCACAACAACCACCATTCAAATAAGCAGTTCAGTGATTGCAGGCATATTAATCATAATTTATATTATATTATATTATTATAAATATTTATATATACACAATCTTCCTACCAACTCTATGCTCCCAATGCCAAACCTGGACAATGACAGAAAAAGAGAAAAGAAAAATCACAACAACAGAAATGAGGTTCCTGAGAAGAATACTCAACGTTTCAAGAAGAGATAAGATCAGAAATGAAGAAATCAGGACTAAAGTGGGGGTTAAAGCAGCACTAGATTTTATTAGAAAGCAGCAAGTCAAATGGTTTGGCCATGCAAGTAGATTACCAGTCAACAGCATACCACAACAAGCAATGATGTACAGACCAGATGGAAACAGAGGAAGAGGCCGACCACGTAAACGTTGGACGGAGGTAATAGCAGAGTCCATGGGAATATCGATATATGAAGCCCATAATCGGGCACTCTCACAAAGTTTATACTTCACCTCGACACTGCAAGGTATAAGAGGAACATGATAATGAGATGAGATATTAGGAGTGAGGATCTCTTTAATTCATTGAAAGCACATCAATTCTGAAATTTACTTCGCATTGTAAAATATACGTAGCTCCGTCATATCTGACTAAGACCTGACATCAGAGGCAGAAGAACTGAAAAAACATCCACTATACTTCACAGTGAAAGTCGCAATATTCTGCAAAAGGGCTGCTATATGAGGGTGACTGGTTCTTATGTGGCTGTATCTGTCTGAGATTATTCTTATCTGTTTTCCAAAGATAGCCAGACTGATTTAATGAAACACCAGAGCCACAGGCTGTATCTACTTGAAATTATCCTTATCTGTTTTACAAAGATAGCAAGAATGATTTCATTAAACACCAGAGCACATGATGCTTTAGTGATTTCTGCTGCTACTGACAAATTCTACACTAAATTCCTTTCAACATTACAACATCCTTTTTCAAATTCTAAAAAGAAACACATATCTAATACATTAATTTCCAAACATTTCCCCAAAAATGCACCAATGTATGAAAGACTAATGAGTTAAACAAACAAAAACGGGTAAATGATATTTTTTCACCCTTGAAGCACATTCGATATACGGTGCTATCCCTTATAATCCTATCAACCAATCGGCACTGAATAAATGATGTGTTCACTATTACAGCAGCTGCATACTTCCCACATCATTCCTGGCATCCATTTTAGGGAGCGTTGACCCGGGAGCAACATATGCTGGAAACATCAAGCTGCCATAAGGATTGATAATGAAGTAGGTCAATATCAGCCTATTAAGAGAGGTGTGAGACAGGGATGTGTAATGTCTCCAGATCTTCTTTTTCCTATACAGTGAAAATATTTTCAGAAGTTTGGAAGATATGAGAGGAATCACCATTGGGGACATAACATCAATAACATTAGATATGGGGATGATAAAATATTAATTGCAGATGGTGAGCAGGATCTGAAAAATTTAGTGAATGCGGTTGTTATTGCACACAGTGAACAACTATTGTTAGAATTAAATTGTAAGAAGACACAGATTATGGTCGTCACTAGGAAGAAGGAAATACCACAATGTAATACACAAGTAAATGTGAATATTCTAAACAATTGAATCGGTACAATTATCTCGGAAAAGTCAAAACATCTGATGGGAGATGCCTTAACGAGATAACAACAAGAATCGCCATGGCGAAAGTAATCTTTTGCAAGATGAAAAACATACTGACCAATAAAAAGATGTCATATGCAATGAGAAAATGAATGCTGAAGTGCTACATAGAACCTGTACTTTTGTATGGATGTGAAGTGTGGACAATGAGCAGATAAGCTGAAAAACATCTTATGGCTGTGGAAATGTGGTTTCTGAGGAAAATGCAAATAATATCATGGACAAACAGAAAAACCAATGACCAAGTCCTACAAGAAACAAATGAAAACCGTAAACTGATTAGAGAAATGAGATGTAGACAGTCACAATTATTTGAAAACGTTATGAGAAGAAATAAATTGGATAACTTGGTGACAAGCAAAATTGAGGGGAAAAGAACAAGGAGAAGGTACAGAAATAAATACCTGGATAGCTTGGCCATGTGATATGGTCGAGACAAGAACACATAGCTAATCCAGGACTCTGGTGATCATGTGAGATGGCAAAACATGACTGCCCACGCTTAAAGGCATGGCATATGATGATGATGATGATGACCTGGGAACTCAGGTTAACTGTAACCAAATCTCACAACTAATAGGATTTGAACACTTGACTATCAGGCAGGTAGGCAGGCAAGCATGTTGACCACTGCCCTACCGCAACTCCTCATGCTTAGTGGGTCTCATTCTAAATATTTACCCAGTGTTTCTTGAGCAGAAGTCTAAAATCTAATTATAGCATTTTAATAAAAAAAAATTTTTTTTAAATTCGCATATCCTTTTACAGGACATCGCTGTCAACAGCAGCATCTTTCAGCTGTCTGTTGATTTCTTGGCAAGATTATGCTCAGTAGTTTGCCATTGCTTTCTGAGCGGCCATCTCAGTTATCCCGCAAGCCACCAGCGGGGGACGAACCGCTCCCAGTTCTCGCCCGCTACGAGACTCTGCGTGATAAACGGGATTACGGAGAAAGTATTGTAACCCCTCGGCCAGAGAGACCGGCTTTAATAAAAATGCCAGGATGAAATTGTATATTTTCTTTCAGGGTTGCATCCCTTATTTAAAATCAACCAACAATATATCACAATTATTTCCCCTGTGCTGAGATGTTTTCTCAGATTGGGTGTTTTGTTTTCCCTCTGCTAGAATGTTTTCCCCTCTACTGGAATCTCCTAGCAGGGACATTTTGTTACTTAATGTTTTAGCATAATCTTGTCATCTTTATGTTTCAGCTATTTGTTTTTTTAAAGTTGCATATCCTTTACAGGATGTTGCAGTCAACACCAACATTTTACTGCCATTGTTGATGTCTTGGCAAGTTTTACGTTCGGTAGTTTGCCACTGCTTTCTGAACGACCGGCTCCCATACCAACATGTTAAAACCAGTGTGACACGGTCTGCTGCCAAATCGGTCACTGCTGTGTTTTTCAACAAACTACTGAATGTAAAACTTGCCAGGAATCACAAATGCCAAAATGCTGGGGTTGACTCCTACGTCCTGTGAAGGACATACAACAAAATCTTTAGCCGATCTCCATAGTCAAGGGGTTATGGGCACGATTCGTAATCCTGTATACCTAGGTTCGAAACACAGCAGTGCTGGTTTTTTTGAAAAATGTATAGGTTCCGGTCGTTCAGAAAGCAATGGCAAACAATTGAACGTAAAACCTGCCCAGGAATCACGAACAGCCAAAATGCTGGGGTTGACTGCTACGTCCTGTGAAGGACATGCAACTAAATTCAGCTATTTACTCTAGCTTTAATCAATTAATGCCAGGACAATTTCAACAAAGAACCTACTGCACACTAATTTACAATTTTTAATGCTGTACATCAATATTAATGTTCTGGTTTTAAGACACCTCTTATATACCAGGTTCCTGTTATAGTTTAATGATTCCACACCAGTAAAACACTTGCTCTGGCAGTGGAAAGAAAATATTAACAGGAATCATGCCTAAACAGAATCAAGGGATAAAAGACTTTCTGCTCACAGCCAGAAGGAAAGGTGCCAAATCTGCAAAGATCAAGAGGAACAATGTCAAGTTCAAGGTGTGTTGCAGCAGATACGTGTACACCCAGGTGATCCAGGCAGAGAAAAAGCAGAGGAGCTGAGACAGTCATTACCTCCTGGTCTGGCAGCCAAAGAACTTCAGTGAAAGTAATAAATGAAGAAATCTTGTGCAAACAAAAAATAAGCAAAGGACTAATTTTTCGTATTGGGTATATGGTGCTAGCCCAATATTTTTAGACTAATCATTGCAATCGAAGGTCACAATAATTAAATCTCAAAATTCAATGGGGGAAAGACACAGATAATGTGAATAAATCAAGAAAATAACAACCTGATTTCTCTTGGTCAAACCTCACTTTCAGAGTAGGAAGCATTTCAGGAGCAATGTGGACAAAAATAGGTGAACAGATAGAGATATAAAAATGGGTGAACAGATAGAGATATTAAAAGAAGAATAAAAAAGGGCAAGAGCAGCTTTCAAAGAACGAATAAATTTATGGGCGTCACAGAAAATTAAACTTAGCATCAAACTTAAAATTTCGAACTCCAATGTTAGTTTAGTACTACTGTATTATGGTCAGAAACATGGAGAACAACCACAAGAATTACTAATCAACTACAGGCATTTACTAACTGGTGTCTGCGCAGAACACCTCTTGGTGGTAGATTACCTATGGACAAGGGAGAGGTGGCCGTGCACCTGTGGGACCAGGTGGAGAAGGCGGAGGGAACAGATTGAGAACCTGTATGTGGAAAGAATGAGATTGCGGGGGATCAGCAGGGATTCTGGGAGAATCTCAAAACTGAGAGGGAAGACCAGGAGAACTTTCAATCAGATAGTGGTGGGAACGATTAGTAGTATGACTCTTCGCTGGCTGATGGGCAAGGGGACCGAGCGTGTATGGGAATGTCCTGAGTGCTGTGATGTCGGTTCTTAGCTCAACTCAACTCAATGCAGAACAGCAGGAATAAAATGATATGACAGAATCCCCAAAGTGGATCTCATGGAGAGAACTAAAAAAAATTAAAACGAACCATGAGGTGGGAAAATAACGCTGACACTGACTAGGAGACACAGTTAGAAAACTTGAGAACAATATAACTAGATACTCTCTTGCCTGGAACCCACAAGGCATATGAAATAGCGGGAGACCAAAAAATGCTTTAATTATTCATGTTCTTAAAACATCGTGTTGTGCCATTGGTCCTTAATGCATTGTCATGGCGAGTCAATATCTGACTCCTTCTAAACATGGCGAGTCAATATCTGACTCCTTCTAAACATGGCGAGTTAATATCTGACTCCTTCTAAACATGGCGAGTCAATATCTGACTCCTTCTAAACATGGCGAGTCAATATCTGACTCCATCCAAACATGGCGAGTCAATATTTGACTCTTTCTAAACATGGTGAGTCAATATCTGACTCCATCTAAACATGGCGAGTCAATATCTGACTCCTTCTAAACATGGCGAGTCAATATTTGACTCTTTCTAAACATGGTGAGTCAATATCTGACTCCATCTAAACATGGCGAGTCAATATCTGACTCCTTCTAAACATGGTGAGTCAATATCTGACTCTATCTAAACATGGCGAGTCAATATCTGACGCCTTCTAAACATGGCGAATCAATATGTGACTCCTTCTAAACATGGCGAGTCAATATCTGACTCCATCTAAACATGGCGAGTCAATAATCTGACTCCTTCTAAACATGACGAGTCAATATCTGACTCCTTCTAAACATGGCGAGTCAATATCTGACTCTTTCTAAACATGGCAAGTCAATATCTGACTCCATCTAAACATGACGAGTCAATATCTGACTCTTTCTAAACATGGCGAGTCAATATCTGACTCTTTCTAAACATGGCAAGTCAATATCTGACTCCATCTAAACATGGCGAGTCAATATGTGACTCCTTCTAAACATGGCAAGTCAATATCTGACTCCATCTAAACATGACGAGTCAATATCTGACTTCTTTAAAACAGTCCTCATTGTTATTAACTATGGAGCCAAGAGATTCAAAGTTTGTCACATTTTCAATTTCTCCGTTGTTGATTGCTGTTCTTGGTTGGTATGTGGTTTTGTCCTTAGACATTCTTATTTGTTTTCTTCTAAGTTCAGAAAAAGATTGTGATTTTCACTGTGTCTCTTAATGGCAGGATAAACTCTTCTAATCTCGTAGCTATTTTAGAGTAGAACTGTGTCATTTGCATAACTGAGTTCTGGAACTGGTTTGCATAACTGAGATCTGGAATTGGTTTGCATAACTGAGTTCTGGAACTGGATTTCCACCATTATGAATGTACTCAATGCTCGAAAAAAAAGAATCATCAAATGGCAAATCAGAAAATGAGATCAAGAATAAATGCAATAAGTCATTGGACAAAAGGCACCAATATTAAAGAACAAAAATGTATCAGTAGATGCTAAGAAAGAATTCTACAAAACAATCTTCCTACCAACTCTATGCTATCAATGCTAAATCTGAACAATGACAGAAAAAGAGAAAAGAAAAATTACAACAAAGGATATGAGATTCCTGAAATGAATACTAAACGTATCATGAAGAGAGAAAATCAGAAATGATGAAATCAGGACTAAAGTGAGGGTAATAGTAGCACTAGATTTCATTAGAAAACAGCAAGTGAAATGGTTCAGCCATATAACTAGGCTATCAACTGACAGTATACCACAACAAGCAATGATGTACAGACCAAATGGAACCAGAAGAAGAGGCCAACCGTGTAAACAATGGACAAAGGAAATAACAGAGTCCATGGGAATCTCGATATATGAAGCCCAGAAACAGGTACTCACCCTCTGTTTATGCTTCACCTTGACATCACAAGGTACAAGAGGAACAACAAGAGATGAGATGATGATGATGAATGTACCAAAATTGTAAATAGTCTCATGATTTTGAACATTTCTCATGACACTTTCTGGAAAGATGTTGAACAGGCGTAGGGAGAGAATGGACTCCACCACATTTCTTGTACGAATAACATGGGAGTCTCTGTGGCGTGGTAGTTACATCACCTGCCTCACACGCAAAAGGTTGTAAGTTCAATTCTGGACTGTCATTCGGTTCATGAGTTCAGCGATTTTCTCAGAGACTTCTGGGGATTGCCGCTGGAGCTACGGAGTTCACGTTTTGTGCGACATTTTTGACAAGCAGCCCTGCAGAAAGAGACTGAGCCATATGGGCTAATACCCAGCGCAATAAATTTGCTTCTCTTTCCTTTCAAACCTTTAAAAAAAGAATAACAATGATCATAAGCTCACATGTATGCCGTTCATCAGTTTGTTGTTAGACTTACCTGCTTCATCCAGTCTGTAGCAGTAAGAAACTAAGCTGCTCTGAAACATACAGTGATGTCCATTGTTGACAGACGACAGACACTTCATGCAGGGGAGAACAACATGGTAGCCAATCACTCCACCGCTAGAAAATAAACATCATTAAGGTGAATCATTAACTTTATAGCGATTCAGATGTTACACAGTACTGTGAACCCAAGGACAACACCAACAAATAAATTAAAGTAAAAGGTTTGAGAACATGCATCTTTCATGTGGAAAAATACAGATGTAAATTATGGACAATTTCATAATTATTAAAACAGAAAAATCAGGGATTTTTGGATTTAAGTGTTGCTGAAATGCTCTTAGAATATCTAGTGGACCTAAAAGAAGACAAATACTGACATTTTACTAGGCTGGCTAAAGAGACTAATGAAGATAGAACATTATATAGTGCAGACCTAATAAAGTGAACTCACTTGGGACCCAAGAAATGGTTCTTCATATCAGAAATTCCTCTTATAAGAGACAAGAAATAAAGAAGAAAAATTGTCAGGGATAAACAAATTGTTCTTCACAACACAAATTCGCCATATCCAAGATCACCTTAGGCGGTTTGCACTGTATACAACTATAGGACATGATATGATAACAGAACAATGCATAATAATATGACATGATAACTGGACAAGGCATAATAATATGACATGATAACATGACAAGGCATAATAATATGACATGATAACAGGACACGGCATAATAATATGACATGATAACAGGACAGGGCATAATAATATGACATGATAACAGGAGAAGGCATAATAATATGACATGATAACAGGACATGGCATAATAATATGACATGATAACAGGACAGGGCATGATAACATGACATGGTAACAGGACACTGCATAATAATATTACAAGATAACAGGACAAGGCATAATAATATGACATGATAACAGGACAAGGCATAATAATATGACATGATAACTGGACAAGGCATAATAATATGACATGATAACAGGACAAGGCATAATAATATGACATGATAACAGGACAAGGCATAATAATATGACATGATAACTGGACAAGGCATAATAATATGACATGATAACAGGACAAGGCATAATAATATGACATGATAACAGGACAAGGCATAATAATATGACATGATAACTGGACAAGGCATAATAATATGACATGATAACAGGACAAGGCATAATAATATGATATGATAACAGGACAAGGCATAATAATATGACATGATAACAGGACATGGCATCATAATATAACATGATAACAGGACATGGCATGATAACAAGGCATAATAATATGACATGATAACAGGACATGGCATGATAACAAGGCATAATAATATGACATGATAACAGGACATGGCATCATAATATGACATGATAACAGGACAAGGCATAATAATATGACATGATAACAGGATAAGGCATAATAATATGACATGATAACAGGACATGGCGTAATAATAACAGGACAAGGCGTGATAACATGGCATAATAATATGACATGATAACAGGACAAGGCGTGATAACATGGCATAATAATATGACATGATAACAGGACAAGGCATAATAATATGACATGATAACAGGACAAGGCGTGATAACATGGCATAATAATATGACATGATAACTGGACAAGGCATAATAATATGACATGATAACAGGACAAGGCATAATAGGACCAGGCATGATAACATGGCATAATAATATGGATACAATTTGGTGGAACTGCGGTAAAGCTGTGAAAGTGTAAACAATATAAAATGACATAAAGTAGTGCAGCTTTACATAACAGAGTTAAGACACATACAGGACGTTGCGGCGATTAGCCTTCATCAGCAAACAAACACATTTACAAACACAACATAGTCAAGGAGATCTCCTGTGACTACATCAGAAGGTGACGACAGGACGAGAAGAACAAAAGCATAAAAAAATGAAAATCAATGAAGAGAAAATGAGAATAGAAAAAAATGTTAATTGAAAAAAATGTTAATTGAAAAAAAATGTTTAATTGAAGAAATTTTAATAGAGAAAATGTGCATACTCACCTCACAGTTCGGATCTGTAAGCAACTCAGAAAATCTCTGATGTATTTTTATACCCGGTGCTAGGTGTTACTGTTCAGTGAGCACATAGAAGGAAGGGGGCGGGCAGGAGAACGGTAACTGGTCTGGTAAGGGTATATGAGCAATCACAGTGGATGTAATAGCGAAGCATGAGGCGCGCACGATTGATGGTGGTACTAACCAAAACCCCATTATGTGCTCCTATATGTAATAATAGGGGCAAGTCTAAAAGTCTGGGTGGACTGATATGCGCGAACGCACATACATACATAGACACCGCTGAACAGACACAATGCTAGTGTATGTGGGCATGTGCAAAGTATATGTAAGAGAGAGAGAGAGAGAGAGAGAGAGAGAGAGAGAGAGAGAGAGAGAGAGAGAGAGAGAGAGAGAGAGAGAGAGAGAGAGAGAGAGAGAGAGAGAGAGAGAGAGACAGAGACAGAGACAGAGAGACAGAGAGAGTGAGAGAAAGAGAGAGAGAGAGACAGAGAGAGAGACAGAGAGAGAGACAGAGAGAAAGAGAGAGAGATGATAACAGGACAAGGCATGTTAACATGGCATAATAATATGACATGACAACAGGACATGACATGATAACAGGACAAAAGAACAGAAAACTTACCAGCATATACAAGCCAAGCTTTGAATTTTGCACCTGCAGTTCTTGGCAGTGAACACCTCAGGAACAATGCCCACAGAACTGCAAGAACAGAATAAGATTGTACAGACATTTTCTATCATACAATATCTTGTTATAAATCTGGTTTACCCCGTATAATGTTTTATTATTTTTTTTTTAAAAGTTGCATATCCCTTACAGGATATTGCAGTCAACACCAGCATTTTTCAGCTGTTGTTAATGTTCTTGGCAAGATTACACTCAGTAGTTTTCCATTGCTTTCTGAGCGACCGACTCACATACCCTGTAAGTAACCAACGCAATGTGATCCGCTGCCGAATCTCATGCAGCTGCGTTCCTCACTTGGATATACGGGATTACGGAGAAAGTCGTTAACTCCTTCGTCAGGGAGACCAGTGTCATAATATCTCATTGTTACTTGGCTCTCTGTTCCATTAGTAGGAGTCAAAATTAGTGTAACAGTTAAGGAGCTGCAAGTCAGCATGGGTGAATGGATAAGGGCGCTCATTCTTAAACATCCCGTGTGTTGACGCCGAGGTTGCAGGTTCAACCTCTACACCAGGCAGTTGGACTAAAATGTTGACTTCTCGTCCTTGACTTGCGGGCGTATCGTACAAGTACACCTGAAGTCAGAGTGGATTCGCCTGATGACGAAGGACATTGGTAATAGGGAAAGCTAATCCACAATAAAAAATTAGTCCAGTGCATTAGAAGTAGTAGCACGTGTGTGGACTACACTTGAGTTCATAGCATGCAAAACAAAAATGTTTCGGGGCTTTATGGTAGAAACTTAAAAACAACAACAAGAATTTTACTTTCAACTCTTGCAATCGGTTTTTCTGTTGTCTGGGAATAGTGATCCTGCAACCAGAGGATCTCGCTGATGCTCAAAACTCTGAGGAAAGGCCACACACACATAATCAGACTCCTATTGGTATCATTAGTATTGGGACTCTTTGCTGGCTGTTGAAAAGCTGAGGACGGAGCATGTATGGGAATATCCCAAATGCTGTTATGTCAGATCTTGACTCAACTCAGTGACCATGCTATTCTCTTCTTAAGTAGCCTGTTTTAAATTTACAAACTTCCCTTAGCCTAGGTTTCAATTTCCTTAATTCTTTGTGTTCTTCTTGTCCTGTATGTTTTAGAATTTTTTTGTCCTCCACACTTTTATTGTAATATCTAGGTTCTCATAATTGTTTTGGTTTCCTAAACTGTTCTTTCCCTCTCTAGGTTACAGCTTTCTTGGTTTTCCATATTCTTCTTATCCTCTCGAGATTTCAGTTTACTTGGTCCTCCACACTTTAAATGAACTATTTAGATTCCCATCCTTCTTCTTCTTCCTCTACACTCTTTCATCTCTCAATGAAGCATACGCCCTCAGCCAACTTTTTGCAGACTTGTTAATTATTTGGATTCTGAAGCTGAAGTTTTCTATGGGATGAGGTTGCCAGTTCTATGCCACCCCTACATAGTCTCCTCTTACGACATGCATGGTAGGTTACAGTGTTACCGTTCTTTGCTGCCCTTATCTGCCTGAATAACGCATGGAGAATTCTTATTTTTTCATTCACAAAAATCTTTCCCTTATTTGCTCTAATAACACATGGGCAATTCTTATCTTTTCATTCACAAAAATCTTTCCCTTATCTGCCCTAATAACACAATGGGCAATTTTTATCTTTTCATTCACAAAAATCTTTCCCTTATCTGCTCTAATAACACATGGGTAATTCTTATCTTTTCATTCACAAAAATCTTCTTCCCTATCTAGATTCAAGTTTTCTATTACATCTGTGATTTTATTGTTGTCTTAAATAACAATTTAACACAATAGAGTGAGTAATTATACTACAATTTCCCAATATCTGTTTGTCTGAATTTCCACCTGTCTGTCTACCTGGCTAGCTACCAATCTGTCCTTCAATTCATCCAACCAAATATGCATTCACCTGTCTCTCTCTCCACCCAACCATCTTTAAACCCCCCCCCCTCTCTCTCTCTCTCTCTCTCTTTCACACACACACACACACACATAATGATACATATGGTTAAAAAAACACCTGAATACTGATATCTTTATTCATTCTTTAAATAAAATGATGTCTAAAACAATTCATATTAACTAAGTGTCATCTAAACATTGCTATAAGAACACACACACATTACCTTCTGTCATATCTATCTGTTGAAAACAACTCTGTTTTCCCATCTGCCACTAAAACAGCCAGCATGCCTCTTCTGCACACTGTCTCACCACAAACTTTACAGTCCAATATGTAAACAACCTTCTTGCCAAAGCCAGGATGTAGGTCGGTTAACACCATTTCATCAAGGATATACACTGTGGAAACATCAAGGGCATGAATGAAACATCACATAAATGAATGCAATATCACAGAAGTGAATGACACATCACAGAAATGAATGACATATTACAGAAATGAATGTGACATCACAGAAGTGAATGCAAAATCACATAAATGAATGCAATAAAATAAAAATTACTGCAGCAAAAATATTATGAATGAAACATTACATAAATGAATGTAACATGAAAGAAATGTTTGCAAGATTACTTAAATTCATTAATGCAGCATCACAAAAATGAATGTACTATCACAGAAAGAAAAGCTTGTTGTTACTTATTTTACAGGCTATTTAATTCTGTCGATCCTAACCATCTTGTAATGTTTTCTCAAACTTTTAACATTTGGTCAGACCACCCTAAAGAAATTTGGCTTCTTTATTTGAAAGAATCTACTCATGATTGTTTTCTATGTAGTTATCTCCCCCTTCCCTGTGCATCTGCTGTGAAACTGTTTGGTATAGAAAGAGTTAATGTAGGTCAGTATGGCCGAATGGATAAGAACGCATGTTCTTAAACATCCGGTGTGCTGATGCCGAGGTAAGGGGTTCGACCCCTACACCAGACAGTTGGACCACAATGCTGACCTATCGTCCTTGACATACATTGGCACCTTTCTGTCTTGACAGACGAATAGTTTGGTACATTGTGCTTCAAAAAGGCTTAACAACCACGACCCATGGCGGTGGCGAGTGTGGCTGATAAGGCCAATTCACGCAGCAAATGTTTGTCCACAGTGGATGCATGTGAAAACATGGTCATTTCCACCATCATGCACCATCTTACGTCTCTCACTCTTTATCTGCAATCATTTTCTCCTTTGTCTTTAGGCCCTTGAAATGGGGACGTAAATTACAAGTACCTTTCAAGTTGGAGTGAGTTCGCCAGATGGCGAGGGACATTGTTAATAAGGAAAGGTAATTCACAAGCAAAATTCCAGCACTAATAGAACTAGTCTGTATAGACTACACTTGAGTTCAAAGCGAGCGAGCACAAAAAAAAGAAGAAAACATTAAAAAAAAGAGTTAATATTAAGAGTTAATAAGTGCTACGCCTGCTCTACATTTGTATGGTGCACATCTGCGGACTGTTGGTCTGTGTGATCTGGACTGCACCTAGCCCTGCAGTAGGGTTAGGATCAGCTGGTCTCTCTCAGGAGGGATAAAAAGCCAAAATTAGTAGCCTGCCGATGACCCACAGATTACACAAATCAACCCCACCTCTCTGTGGTGTAGACCAGGAAACCATAACCACAATGTCATGGGCCCTGGCTGGCCAGGGGGATAGACTCACAGTTGGTCATATGTTCCTGTCCTTAACCTGCTTTTGGCCTAGCAAGCTGGCAGGGGGTTTTTCCTACTGCTCCAAAAAACAAAAAAAACAAAAACAAAGAAGGACTGACCCAAATGGAAACAGACCCACAATGGTAAACGACAACAAGATAGATCACTAATTAAAAATATAGGGACTCTGAACAAAAAATAAGAACTCATAGAAACAATGGCACCTCGACGCTGCAAGGTACAAGATGAGATGAGACTTCTGTGAACTGTGAACAGACAGTTAAAAGAAAGTAGTTATGTGTTGTGATCCCTATCGAGGTAAGGATTTTTGACATGAGAATCCCAGATTAAAGTAGAGAATCCTTTCACATATCTTATTACATGTTGGATGTATGGTGGTATGATGCCAGCTGCCTTCACTCCCCAAGATATTTCCTATACCCATTTTAATCTGGGTCAACCTGAGAGCTGGGCTTATTTTAAAAGTTCACCATGATGTTGACTCGAACCCATGACTAATGAGCCAGTAAGCGAGGAACTAGCCACTATGCTACCCCAGTTCCCCATCCAATGTTGACCCCGCCTAAAATGGGTCCCAGGAAATGGTCTGAGAGGTAAAGGTCACTGGTGTGGTGACATCACCCGATGTTAGTTCCCGTTGGTCTATACAAATTAAGGCAACCACTTTGTGCTGACAATCAAAGAAGAAACTGTCTATAGAACTACCACTTTGTGTCTATTGTAAAATGAACTATCTATAGAACTAGCACTTTGTGTCTACAATCACGGAAATAGCTTTAAAGTGACCTCTTTGTACCTACAATCACAGATACTGGCTATAAAACAACAACTTTGTGACTTGTGACAAATTAGATGATTGACAGAGGACCTAGTTTGTAGTGTTCTCTGGAGATATATCTTGAATAATAAATAACAAGATAAAGGATATGATTTAGCACGTTTTGTCTAGAGGTCACTCAAATGAGCTAATCATTCCCGCAATAGCCTTTTTGGAGAACCATTTTTCTTTGGCTCAAACCCCCACTGTGAGACCACCTTGTATCTACACAGAAATTTATAAAAGAAGTAAAATAGTTCACCCAAGGCCAGAGAAGATCTGAACTATTAGCGCCTGTGCAACTGAGGATCCCTCTCACTCAACATAATGTTGCCAGTGTGCTATTCGTCCGTCACATTAGATCTTTCATTATTTTGTCAGTATGACCTATATCAGTTTTGTCCAATTTTCCTAGGACTGTAGGATTCAGTTCTTGTTTAGACAAACTCAACAATAACTGTACATTACATCTGTTGGACAAGACATCTACATGACAGTTTCTTGACAAAAGTGGGACATACATTCACATAGAATTGTTTAAACCACAATTATACAAGACATACATCATAAGATACTTGACAACATCTATACAGGACTTTTCACAATATGTATAACCAACCACAGTACTTAAGACAGTCACCAGAGACAAAACTTGACAGCAACTGTACAAGAAATTCACTGGGGACATGTACCTAAAAAACTGGTTCAATAATACTGTTTATTGAGTTGATGGTGAGTCCAGTGATGATCCATGGTTCCTCTTTCTGTCATGTCAACACTTCAATCATTACATAGAAATGCAAAAAATTATGTCACACATGCATGTAGAGAAACATGATACCACACTCGGATCCCTCCTCCAACCAATAACCAAACTCTCCTCCTCCTCTCCTCTCTAATATCTATCTACACCACTCCGTTACAGTATCTGTCATCCATCTCTGTCTCTTGAGAAGGTTATGGAATACTATCATGGAAAAACCGAAGGGAGGAACTACTGTTCTGGGTCTGTTGAATCCTTTTATCATCAGCATTGATGTTGGACAAGCTCCAGTTAGCAGATTTCCCACAAGCTCCATGGCAGATTCATTCCTCTGGAAGACAAGATTTGGTATGATGACATGGTACTGAATCTTGCTGTTGACCAGACTGTCTGTGAAAACTGTCACTGGGGACTTCACATATCCAGTCCACCTCACTTATCTTCAGGTCTTCATTCTTAAACACTGTGTGAGCACCAGGCTGGTTATTCTCCAAGGTAAGTCTTCCATGGGCTGTATACACGACATCTACCATTGGTGTGTAGATTGGAGGGCGTGCCCGTTATATATTTTTTTTTACTTTATGGGTAATCGATAGGTGTCCATAGCATCTTGCTAGTCCGATAAAAGTCATTGTGTCTGCACTGCTATGTGTCAGGTTAATTCTCTTGATGTAAAAAAATGATTACATCATTTTAAAAGGGAGGGGGGCATACTGCCACATTACGTTTAGACAGAATGACGTCATCGGAAAATGCGGTAGAAAATGATATAGAGGAAAACAACACAAGAAACTAAGAGACTGTTGATAAAGAACACAAAGGAGAGTGACGTCAGTGATCAACAGAAAGGACATTGATTGGGAAGGTACTAGCTGGCCGTGAAATGCAAATATTGGCGATAGAATAGTGTTGGCACATGAAACATGAACAATCTTTGCAAGCTACTTCACCAGGTTTGTAGGAATGTAATTATTAACACGAGACCTGTTGTTAATTTCTCAGTTGACCCTCGATTGACTCAAGATCACTGTCCAGTTCACCATATTTATAGTGCTTCAGATTGTGTTTTGCTCCCATTTATGCATTCAGCTGTTCGAGAGCTGAGAGAGAAACTCTTCTTGAGATTCCTACATTTTGATAGGGAGTCACTTCTGGATCTAGGACTTCTGGTTAGAGGTCCCAGATGATATATGGAAGGCCTCTCCACCATACTGTTCTCTGTCGATATACAAAATGGCACAACATCTCTTTACATCTGTTAAAAGATAATGTTATTATACATCAACAGACACAGATTGGGGATGGGGAGGAAAAGGATGGGTGTGGTCCAAACACACCTCTCCTAGTTTGATGATGCCGTGTATTTCACTCTGATGTACTGTGGGTGATATGTGTTCAATTCACCCTTATCTGTGGTAATCACAAGACCATATGCTGAGACAGGGTAGCTTAACACAATTACAAGCATTCATGTGGTCTAAGTTCCACCATGTTTGAACCACAGTAGACCTGGGCACAAGGAAGACCAGACACAGTACAGCAAGCATCATGACCAAGCATTGTGACATAGTAACATGGGACAGGCATTGTGAAGGGAAATGGAAAATAGGCATTTACAACTGCAATATGCAATATGTATTAACTAATGGCAGTTACCCAATTAGCAGACCAGACATCCATTCCAATGGCTGTGATGTTGGTGCATGAATGTCCTATTCCATATACCTTACACAGCAATGCCAGACCTCACCCCTTTTCTCAGACAGACCTGGCTCACAGGTACATCATCTTCATCATCATCATGTGCTGTTTCCCCACTGAGTAATGTTCATAGTAGGTAACAGAAGCTCAATTGCATAGCAATTGTTCACATATGCACCAAGCACATATGGGAAAAACATGTTTAGTCCTTGTAAATTTGCATGAGCCATACATTATATTCAGCCAACTAAGACACAGGTTCACACACCTATGGTTCTCTTAGGAACTAGTTTATATGAACCATCCAACAGTAGAGGTAACAGTGTTATACTTCAGAGAGAAATGGTATTCTCTTGAGCGTAATCTAGCCACCAGGCCATCACATGAACTTTGCAATTCTGGCGTGCCATCACGTCCCGCCTACATAATGAGATTGAAGCATCTTTCCTTCTACTAATGTGAGAGGCTACTTATCAAAGCACCAGCTCATTTACTCCAACATTCTCAGCGTTTTACAAAGGCACTTGTACATGGTTCCATCACTCATTCCAATTCAGACTGCAAAATGTTAACTCGCGAGAGCAAAGGTACAGTTGATTCAAGAATGAGTCATCCTAGGCATGAAGAATGCACAAGGGGTTTGGGTTTGCGAATTTGCATTGAGTGTACTATACATTCATCAAGCATACGCAACCAGTCACAACAAGGGATTGATATGCACTTGGAGTATACAGCGTGAAAGACCTGACAGGTTTGCAGAAGCAGTGTTCAGAATACTGGCGCACAGAAGTTAGGTTTTCCACTTTCACATTTTATTCACAAAATACTCATATTCTCATTCGTTCACCAGGCACAACTACAACATTAAAGTATGTTTTAAAGTGGTACCTGTTGTCCAGAGAACAATATATTATTGAATCTTTTAGGGCATTTTTGTCAACACATCACAAAATAGCTACCGCTCCAGTTGGAATCTTGGCTCGAACTGCCAAATTTTCAAAGGTGGCCTAGCAAACAGCGTGGGCTCATTACTTATTAACCAATGAAAAACAAGCGCATACCTCTGCCCTCCCCCAACTCGTTCCAGAACATTCGATCTAAGAATAGCCCTTATATTTGGGATGGTCCCTGTTAAGACTTAAAGTATTTTTATGAATGTATCGGGCTGGAAATGGGGAGTTCTGATCCATCATGCTACATGACTACAATCATAGATACTTTCTATAAGACTACAATTGTGTGCCACAATCATAGATACTGGCTATAAAACTACAACTTTGTGTATACAATCACAGATATTGGCTATAAAACTACAATTGTGTGCCTACAATCATAGATACTGGCTATAAAACTACAACTTTGTGCCTACAATCACAGATACTGGCTGGCAGAACTACCACTTTGTGCCTACAATCACAGATACTGGCTGGCATAACTACCACTTTGTGCCTACAATCACAGATACTGGCTATAAAACTACAACTTTGTGCCTACAATCACAGATAGTGGCTATAAAACTACAATTGTGTGCCTACAATCACAGTCACAGATACCGGCTGCAGAACTACCACTTTGTGCCTACAATCACACACAGACACTGGCTATAAAACTACAATTGTGTGCCTACAATCACATAAAGTGGCTACAGAACTACCACTTTGTGTCTACAAAACAATCACATAAAATTGAATATAGAACTACCACTTTGTGCCTATATTCACAGTCACTGGCTGTACTACCTACCACTTTGTGTCAACAATCACAGATACTGGCTGTTAACTACCACTTTGTGTCTACAATCACAGATACTGGCTGTTAACTACCACTTTGTGTCTACAATCACAGATACTGGCTGTTAACTACTACTTTGTGCCTATAATCACAGTCACTGGCTGCACTATCTACCACTTTGTGTGTACAAAACAATCACGTAAACTGGCTATATAACTACAACTGTGTGCCTACAACTACCTACAATGGCTAGCTATATATAGCAGCATACGTTAACGTTAACTCTTTCGCTACCGTGATCCCATCTGTGGGCACGTTGTATTTCCTGAGATGGCAGTCCGCCGTTTTAGTGCCACAAAATGATCAGTGGTTTATTTCACATATTTCTGCTCCGTTTCGGAATTTTAAGTTACAGTAAACTAAAAAGTAGTACAGCCGAAAGATCTCTACGCCATCTCGGAGCGGTCAATCGTTTTCTAATTTTGGATTCTTGTGAATTTTCAGTTTTAAGGTAGTGTTAATTTGTTTGTTTTGGTTTTTCACAATGGAAACGCCCACCAGTTTGCGTCCACGTAGTATGACTTGAGATCAAGCTAGATTATTGTTTATAATAATATGTGAATGTGAATATTTAGAAAGTAGTTTTAGTTGTGTCTAAAGATTTAGCACGTGGTGATAAAGAAAAACCAGTGAATGTTCGTCAACATCTGAGTGTTTGACAACGAAGCACGAATGGCTGAAGTTTACGTCTGTCATTATTGCTATGGGACTTGATCCAAGACCATGTATCAAAGACTACTGGTGTACAAGTGCACATTTATATACTCCTTGGTATGCCACTGCCACTACGTTTCCCAGTAATCAATTAGAAAATTATAATATATTTATCACACCATGTTTCATGTATGTCAACCTGAGGGTACCCACACACAAAAAAAAAAAAAAAAAAAAAATTGATCCTCTTGTTGACATGATTCTGAAGAATATCCAGGAAGCATTTTACCCATTTGAAAATGTGTCCATTGATGAAATGATTATTTGGTGGAAGGGCTAAATAAAGCTAAAAAACAAACATGCATTGTTGTCTCTACAAAGTCTGTAGTTAGAACTGTTGAGAGCGGATTGCGAAAACCGCAAAGCAAGCCGAAGATGGTCTCCATGAAAATAACACGGCGATGAATGGCTGCGACAGAATGGACCAAATGGTTGGATATTATAATATCCATGATAGGAAAACCATTAAGTGGTGGAAGAAGATCTACTACTAGATCTTTGAAATTGCACAGATCAATGCTCACATCCTACATTCCATATGGCAAACAGAGAAAGGAGGATAAAAATTGTTATAGAAGGATTTCAAGTAAAGGAAAGTGCTCATCGCAAAGTAGCTCAGAGTATTCCTGAAAGTTTGACACTCTGCCTGCCGAAGAATTTCAGTCTGTTGCAGGAAATTATGCCGAAAGATTTACATGAGCCAAGCATTTAATTTAATGAATTATAATAGAAATAATATAATATAAATAATAGAATTTGTCGGTGTCAATAGAGACTGTGTTTTTTGTAGCACTCGAACTAAATGACACATATCATCTTTTGTTTGCTCCGGCTGCACTAATAGACCAGACTTGTGCGCCAAAGTTTGCTTTGCAGCCTATCACAAATAGACTGCCACATATAGTAAATAAAAACAAACAGACATGACAATTAAATGTAAATCTGCCAAGTGTTTTCCTAACTTTTGTCTGAAAAAAGAAAAATACATGATTCAGAATCTGCGGCAAAACTTCTTTTCGGATGATTGATTCGGAGCAATTGTATTTATAGTTTAGAAAAGTGTTGTTTATGCAGTAAATTCAACAGGATTAGCAGTGATCAGGATATTGGATAACAACGCCCCCTTGGTAAGTACAATGTTTACATTATTTTTACCTACTTTTGTCCACATATTTTACAAATTATATTATTATTTTTATTTTATTTACAACCTAAAGCAGAAATTCTCCTACCAACATATTCCTTGTGCAATCCCCTTTATTTTGATATATAATACAACATTTCTGCTACAATTCTAACCATTTTCATAACATTGTTGCGACATACACCAACTTCCAGATTGCGGCCATTAGTTTTTTTCATTTTTGTGACAAAGACATGGTTCAGAATATGCACCAAAACTTCCTTTTGGGTGATTTAAATGAGCAATACTGTTTATATTCTTGAAGACAAGTGGTGTTTGTTTGATTATTCAGTAAATTAAACATTATTAGCAGTATAGGAGTGTAGAAAACACATTCTAAGTGCAATGTTTACATTATTTTTACCTACTTTTGTCCAATTATTTTACAAATTATATTATTATTTTTATTTTATTTACAACCTAAAGCAGAAATTCTCCTACCAACATATTCCTTGTGCAATCCCCTTTATTTTGATATATAATACAACATTTCTTCTACAATTTTAACCATTTTCATAACTTTACTGTGAGAGACCCCACCTTCCAGATTTCAGCCATTATTTTTTGTCATTTTTTGTTAAAAAGACATGGTTCAGAATATGAACCAAAACTTCTTTTTGGGTTACTTTAATGAGCAATACTGTTTATATTCTTGAAGACAATTGGTGTTTGTTTGATTATTCAGTAAATTAAACATGATTAGCAGTATAGGAGTGTAGAAAACACCTTATAAGTGCAGTTTTTAAAATAATTTTTACCTCTTTAATTTCAGTTGTTATTATTAAACCTCTCATTATTGTCATAATATTTGTAACCTATCAATTAATTATTAACCCTGTCATGTTCCTTGTGCAATCCTCTTTAATTTGATATGTAATACAATAGATCTGCTACCATCTTAACCATTTTAAAAGCATTATTGTAACACACCCCTAGTTCCAATTTTCTGCCATAAATTTCTGTTTGGTCACAGCCCAGTTTTTGTTTGGTAGTGAAAGAGTTAAGTTAACCTATGGACGCCCTGGCAGTGGTAGCGCTGTGGCTAGACGTTTTCTGCCGGCCCGGTGGTCATCTGTTCGAATCCAGATTGGGGAGGAATTTCAAAATTGGCCTATGATCCCAGGTCGAGGCAGTCTAACTAAAACGGGACTCTAAACACTGTCCTTGGAAGTAAAGACCTATGGCTTGATTACCACATCATCCATAGAGTGACCGATATATCATTATTATTATATGACCAATATACTCAATACGACACAGCTGAAAATATAAAAGCGCACTTTACTATTTTTAACTTTACCGTTCAACGGCAGATACACTGCCTCTATGAAATGACCCCCAGTCTGGAACGTTAAGATTTAATAATAATCAGATCAATCATATAATAAATAATGGCACTTAATGAATGATTAAGAGAATGATGGAAGATTTTGACGAAACATAAAAATACTGTCTAGTGCTAACTAAAGGAATGGTGAAAGATTTAGAATGCATGTCCATTAAAAGAAACAAAACAACATAAAAGGTCATTTCAAACCTTTAATTCAAAACGTATTTTTACTTACCTACCTCCACTGGTACTGGTACACACATGCTCATCAAATAGTTCAAATAGTGATACCATGTCAATAACTCAGCAACTGGCAACTTTGCATATATATTTATAATAATACATTAACACCCGAACTCTTGCTATCCAGACTATCCTACCGTAAACCATACTTACCGGGTTAAAGAATCAGACAGCACGGTGGCCTTAAATAACGTGGAATTTAACGTAGAAAACGATGCGGATAAATAGCAGACCAGCAACAAACAGACAACAGCAGAGCTCCTTCTCAACACACTCACCAAGCCATATCTACACGGAAATCCCCTTCACGGCATTTCTATGCACAATCACTTTCCATTGGTTGATATAAAAATACATTATTAAATACTCACAAACGATTGGTTGGGAGGTTCCCTCAACCGTCATCTTTCGCCGATGGCCAGACTGGAAGCGGGAGACCCACAATCCCCTGCGCCTAGCAGACGGTGTGTAACTGTCTGTGGAAGATCGGCGGAGCGTGAAACTGCACGGCTGAAACTTCACGACCCTTCCTTTTAATTAAACAATACTTTGGATACTCTGATAACACCGCTGGAGACATGTCCGAACGACGCAGCAAGAAGGAAAAAGAGATTGTTAATGAGTTGGAGAATCACCTACGAGGTAAGTAAGATGCATGCACCTGTTTTAAAACGTGTCTTGTGGCAGTGTTAAAAAAAGGCCGCCCTTTTGTTTGACTCACTGGCTTTGTGTCCCGTCCGTCGCAGATTACTGTGATGTTGCCGCAGATTGATTCATTACTCACTCTGGAAATATGACACGTAGCGACGTGCTCATTATTTCTGGATTCAGCCAGCATCATCCATTATTAAACGACTTAATTAAAACTTGGAGAACAGTATATGAGGCAGCTGCGATAGTGAATTGGCTAGAACGCTTGACTGTCGGGCCGGGTGATCTTGTGTTCGAATCTCTCTGACCTGGTCGACTCAGCATAAAAATGGGTACCAGGAGATTTAATGAGAAGTAAATGTGACCCTAGTGTCGGCCACATCAACAATGGCGTGCCATTTATCTAAAATATCCAAATAGCACCATATACCAGATGTTCATCTTGGCATTTTATATGAAGAGGAGTCAATTATAATTATCTAACATATTTAAAGCAGTCAATATTATTTTAGTATGTACATTGCATAGGCCGGTCTCCCTGGCGAAGGTGTTTAGGACGTTGTTTGTAATCTCTTATACTCTTGTACGAAATACAGCTGCGCGAGATTCGGCAGCGGATCGCGTTGGTCACATACATTAGTTTGTGAACCAGTCGTTCATAAAGCAATGGCAAACTACTGAACGTAAAACTTGCCAAGACATCAACAGCAGCTGAAAATACTGGTGTTGACTGCAATGTCCTGTAAGGGATATGCAACTTTAAAACCATTGCACAAATCTTTATTAAGAGCACACCTCATCTTTTATCATCTTTGCTCATGCTGAAACTGTTTTCAAAAGTTATTTGTTTAATTACAAAAGCTCTGTGGCAGTTTTGTTTGACGTCGCTATTACGTGTCTGGTTTCATCATGTCTGCATTGGGTAGCATCGTATTTTATCTTACTCGTTTGCAGTTGAGAAATAAAATGGCTTGAATATAATCTTTATATAATGTAAAGTAAAATGCCAAAATGAATATACGGTATATGGTGCTTGTTTGATATTTTAGACAAATCGGCACGCCATTGTTGATGTGGCCAATAATATCGCTCGGGTCATATTTACGTCTCATAAAATCTCCTGCTGTAAAGCTGTAAATATGCAGTGAGTAAATCAACAAAGACGGAAAGGGGAATTTGCTAGCTTTACAAGAACACAATCGTCAGTGACACAGGGAAGTGGTAACGTGGCCTACCTCGCGCTCCAACGGTTGTAGGTTCGATTTCAAGCTACGACATTCGGTTCACGAGTACCATTTTCTCGGACACTCCTGGGGGTCGTCGCTAGAGCTACGGAGTTCGTGTTTTGTGCGACGCCATTGACAGACCGCCTTGCAGAAAGAGACCAAGCCATATGGGATAAAACCCGGTGCAATGAAGTCGACCGCCTTGCCTTTTAAATCCTTTAAAATGGCAAGTGACAGAATATACGTGGCGGCTAAAAAGCCTTCGTCGGTACATACAAACTCATCAGTGTTGTACTAATGGCGGCTAGGATGCTTTCGTCAATGGCTTTTTGTTTTCTAGCGGCGACCTCCATCCTGTCACTTGTGGTTGTGTTCTTGTGAAGATGACCAATTCCATTGTCCATTTTTGTTAGGGTCGACGGCGACGTACTCACTGTTTGTTGTTGACGTTATTGGTTTCTGTTACCTAAACATATCATCTCAGTGAATCGTAGATTGCTAGAAATGTGCGATGTTCAGCTTGTTCTTCCTGCCTTCATATTACAATATAATTCGCCATAATTATTGATTATTCAAACATGTTTGTGAAAATATTTAACCATTCTAAATCAAGGTAATATCTCCCATTCCCCCCCCCCCCCCCATCCCAATTAGATATCCGAAATACTGGCACCTAGCCGCCTTGACAGGCAATAGTGCGTTACTACTGTGCTTAAAAAAAAAAAGCCATAATAACTACAACCCATGGCGGTAGCGAATGTAACTGATCAGACCAATTCACGTGGTAAATGTTCGTCCACAAAATGGATGCATGTGAACACATGGTCATTTCCACCATCACGCACCATATGACGCCTCACAAGCTCGCTGTGTGGCCTATCTGCAATCATGTTCTTCTTTGCCTTTATTCCATTAATGATCTTCGCCCTCCATGTAACGCGATCAGCGGCGACTTGCTCCCAAGGTGCAATATCCATGCCTGTATCAATCATGTCCCGAGGCAGCATATGGTCATATGAAGTAGCCAAACATGTATAGTTTTTGTTTTTTCGTTGGCACGCTTTGAACTCAAGCATAGTTCATATACGTGCAACTACTTCTAATGTGCTGCACTGATTTTTGCGTGTGGATTAGCTTTCCCTATTAGCAGTGTCCCTCGCCATCAGGCGAATCCACTCTGACTTCAAAGGTAAACATGTATTGTAATTTGCATGGTTTGTGTGGAATTGTTGAATTGAACGTAACAGTATGTTTGTAATCATTATTTAACATCGTATAAATTGTCTGACATCAGCACCACCATCATCGTCGTCATGTGCCATGTCGATAAGCGTGGACTGCCATGGTTGTCCATCTCACACGATCACCATTTGTGATCTGGTTTGTAAGTCACCTGACGTGTGCGACTTCCCCTTCTAGGCGTGACTGGTCCAATGAAACACCGATTTGGCAGTTTTTCGTGTGTCTGTGAAATCATAATCTACTAAGGGTGGTTTTCTATCACCTTCCGCCGGATGTCTCGGCTAGCCCTAGTCTAAAGAGAGGACCCGTACAGAGCAGCTGAGGGAGGGATAAAGCGCTTGCGTGGTATGAGCTTAGTTGTTAAAGGTAATGAATGCTGCGGTATTCTGGGAGAATAGCTGTTATTTACATGAAGGAATCATTTAACTGATGTCAACATTGTTTTAATTAAAGTGAACACTTTTCAAATCAGTCTTCACTGTTGCCGGTGCTCTCTCTCTCTCTCTCTCTCTCTCTCTCTCTCTCTCTCTCTCTCTCTCTCTCTCTCTCTCTCTCTCTCTCTCTCTGGGTTTGTTCTTTCACGGACTGTATAGTATAGGTCGAACATTCAAAACATGTTGAAATGTTATCACGATAGACGTCACAGCACACTGAGCACTCACTCCCGTGTGTACTCAATCTTCAGATGCCACAGCCTGTGCAATAAGCTTCTACTCACTATAGCATGAAGAGTTGGTTATATTCCTTCACTTGACCTTGAAGGTAGTCAGAGTTTACTCCTAGGTCATGTATTCGGCCTAGTGTCTGAAACAGGTCAGTCTACGCCAGCCGAGTTCGTACTGCATTCGATATCGGCTTGTCCATGCTTCTTCCCTTTTGTACCGGGTGCTTATAGTAAAGTCTTACTACACTTTGTATGCAGAATAAATTTTTAAAATTCTTTCTTCCGGCAATAACACCATTCAGTTTGCAGTGCAAAGAATTACTCCAGCAGATAACAGCCATTCGCTGCATATTACTTCACGATGGTTTGTGGAGCACATGTTTTGATGACATCATGAACTTCATTTTTCAAATTTGTTCTGCATACAAAGTGTAGTAAGACTTTACAAACACCATGTATTATTGAATTACTTGTCAGCTGGTCCACGCTCTCCATACCATTTACTCTGGCAAGTCAGGGTATGTACATTCAGGAGAGTGTTGTGAAGCAAATCTTAACAAATGCTGTCTACCCATTCATTGCATAGTCTGCCAGTTATAAATGTTTAAATAACACAGACAGCCACCCAACAGTTAAAAGGGTCTTTAATTTGGTTTGGGGGAGGGGAGAGGGTGGAGAGAAAAGTGCTAAGCTTAATGCATCAGTCAATTAGGCGCCGTCTCCACGATAGAGGTTGGCTGCAATGGACCTCCAACACTATGTCTGTCATCTTATTTTATGTATTTCCTTTCATCTGGATACCAGACAAACTATTCAACTGATCAGAGCAGGCCACACACTTGTCCTGGCATTCAGATATTGATGCCAAAGGTAGAGGTAACATCCCGGGGTGGATGTGGAAGCAAAGGGGAAACCACCATATTATCTTCTCAAGTCCTGATGAACTAAAATAAATCAGAGTTAGAGAATGCCAGAACACCAGGGGCAGAGATCTGTGGAGAGACGTGAACGTTTGCGCCACGTGGCAAGGCACAGGATAATGATGGTGATGGTTTCATGTTTTGTTTCGGCGTATATTTACGTGGTGTTTGTCGGCTTATAAACAATGGTTCATTTCAGTGGGTGTCAGTTATCATCGCTTGTGTTTGATTAGACAACATCACCTGCGCCATTAACTTCTATTATGGTAAGATACTATCTCACAGTCTATTAGGAAAAGCTTTCTCTTATAGGATATAAACATCATTGTCTTCGTCGCCGCCACCACTGTCACTCCCATCACCATGGTCAACACCGCCATTGTCGTCGTCATCATTATCATTATCATTACTATCGTCATCATCATACTCATTGTGGTTGTCATCATCATAATAACCCTTATCACCACCATCATTAACGTTATCATTAATTATCTCGTCTGTACTTCCGATTACATTCTTGGTAAACATTTTCTTATGGGTCGACCTAGGAGCCCTGTTCACTGTTTAAAACACAAATCTCCTTCATGGAGATTCGAACTCATTATCACGGGACCAGAAGGCAAGCGTGTTGTGGAATGTTACCTTTATACGTGAGTAGATAACATCTATAGATGGTCTGGGACAAGTCTGTTTGAGTGCATCGCACTGACGCAAGGCAAGGAATGTTTACAGTCGACCCACCTTCCGTGCGGAGATGACCCTGATGCTAATGAACTGCTGACAGCAGATTTATTGTTTGAGAAGAGGGCCGGGGCATTTAACACATTCGGTAAACTTCGCTAATTACGTAAGCTTGGTTGTCATAGTATTAGCTCTTCTAACGAGAAGTTTACACGTCTCCAAACTGTCCCCTGCTCCTGTGCCACCTGCCCAGCCGCATAACCTAAGCGAGGACAAGTCCTCAACTTGGTCTTTGTCTGACACGCATCCTAATGCTGACCCCACATCCTGAACACGCTTTGTGAGCGTTGCCTGTGTGTTCAGTGTTAACGGTTTGCATTCCGCGGAAGGGGGAGAAAAAAAAAACACGCTCCTAATTGATGAATTGGCGGAGTTTAATTCTTTGCTGACTCCAGGGTCGCCGTGCAGCGGGACCTGTAATCCGGCCATTATGATGGCATCGCGCGCAGGGGGATAAGGAACAGATGTTACATGTGTTGTTGAGTTGAGAGAGAACGTGCGGCCGGCTAGCGAAATGTGTCTGTCACCGAGCTGACACATGGGAACATATGCTTCTGGGGGTGAGGCTGTGAAATCGTGTCAGCACGTGGTTATCCACTTTACATACTTTCCGACTGGAGAGCGTTGTGGAGGCATAGATAGATACATTCCTCTCTCCTGGATTGGGGGGGGGGGGGTCGAGTCAAGGAGGGAATATTGCTTATGCTGGAAGTGTGTGTGATTTACCGTTTTCAGGTGTAAAAATTCACAAGGAACATGATGTTACCCAGTTTTACTCTCTCTCTCTCTCTCTCTCTCTCTCTCTCTCTCTCTCTCTCTCTCTCTCTCTCTCTCTCACTCACTCACTCACACACACACCACATACATACATACACACATGGCTTGGAGACCACGCACACCAACGTCCACATTATGTCTGTGTGTGTGTGTGCGGGCGCGCGCGCCCGTCGTATCTTTTGATTAGTCTTTCACTCTCGTCTATGTGTTTGCCATTTGTATTATAATGCTGTTTGACATCACTCTCTTCCTCCCTCTCTCTCCCTCTCTAGCTCACTCTCTCCTTCTCTCTCCCTCTCTCTCTCTCCCTCTCCCTCTCTCGCTCTCTCTCAACTTATTGCGAATTAAAATTACGCTTCATGTACCCTACTCTCACGTGGTTCCTCATAATCAGCTTCTATAAATAGTGCAACACTTGAGACATCTTCCGTAGCACCAGTCTGCTGTCTTGTTCTAACAAGCTGAGCACAAGAAACAACAATCTCTGAGAGAGAGAGAGAGAGAGAGAGAGAGAGAGAGAGAGAGAGAGAGAGAGAGAGAGAGAGATTGTGTATGTTTATAGTAAACGTATAGTTTAGAACTGGCTAGCCTGGGAGTGATGGATGGCATGCTTGCTTCATTACTTGGCTGCTTTGTTTTTGACGGTCTTTATTAAGGAGCTAATAATTAATGGTTCTGTCTTTCTCTCCATCTGTCAGTCCCACTATCTCTTTGTCTTTATGTCCGCCTTGTCTCTCATCCATCCTGTCATGCGTCCGTACGTCTTCTGCCTGCCTGCTTAGTTATACTTCTTATGTCTTTTTTACGCCTGATTTCTTTGCTGTCTGTCTTGTCGCAGATTTGTTGCTGTTTTGTCTGTCTGCTTGTCTGTCGTTAGCTGATATTTAGACATGTATTGAGGTCTTACTTGACGAAACCAAGGCAAGTGTGACGCATAGTTAGAAACAAGCATATTACATCTTCGTACTTAGATGACTGCCGGTCTCTCTGGCTGTGGGGTTACAACACTTTCTCTCTGTAATCCCGTTTATCACGCAGAGTCTCGCAGCGGAGCGAGAACTGAGGTGGTTCGACCCCCGCTCGTGACTTGCGGATACTGAGCCGGCCGCTCAGAAAGCAATGGCAAACTACTGAGCGTAATCTTGCCAAGAGACCAACAGACAGCTGAAAGATGCTGCTGTTGACAGCTAAGTCCTGTAAAAGGATACGCAAAACATAAAAAAAAAACTTAGATGACTGTGTTGCCGCGCTACCACCAAAATGCCTTGAAATTATGTCTATAATCTTGATTCATTATGAAGCAAGCATTTCACCATTTTTAATTTCTCTCTTTTTATGTGATTATGTATCAAACATATAACGCAGCCTGAAAGAGGCTAATGAAACTGCAACATTAAATACACCATTAAGAAAGAGACAAGCAGCTTTCTTTGGTCATGTGATAAGAAGAAACACCGTAGAGAACATCGTCACAACTGGAAAGATCAATGAAAAAGAGGCAGAGGTAAACCAAGATAAATTATGCTGTATGAATAATGATATGGAGAAACTTCATCAACAGAACCCCAAAGCCGAGATCTGTGGAGAGACATGAACGCCTACGCCAGCTGGCAGTGTACATACTGATGATGATGATAATAAAAACGTAGAGTACGTAAAGCACCATGTTCATTTCTCTCCACAGATCTCGGCTTTGGGGTTCTTTAATGATATTTCTCCATGCCACCATCTATCCATTACTGTTTGACTCGGGCTCCGAAGGATGTGGGTTCTTCTTCTTCTTCTTCTTCTTCGTTCATCCGGAGTTTTTTTTCGGATGTGATTGCGTTGTGCCTGTTTACAGCAGAGCTGCGTTCTTGCGCCGTTAGGCCGACACATCCGACTTCTGCGGGCATTTGTTGACCGGGTTAACCTTCCCGGGGGTTTCTTAGGACGTTTGACTCTCACTGTTGTGGTGTTATCCCCCATCCCAGCTGGTCCATATAGAACAGCCAAAGATCCTGGTCAGCCCTCAAGGGAAGGCAGGGGCAGACCATGGGCATTCCCCGCCATCCAAGGAGGCTTCCATACTTGCAGAGCCGATACATAGCGCTCTGGTACTGGGCTCACCCAAGGAATCGTCACGTCCTGCACATGGCTGCTTAGCCTCACTTCCGTATATTGGGCCTTCCGTTCACCATAGGCTGTTCTTCCGGAAACCAGAAGTATGCAGTCTGCAGATGACATCCACACAGTGAGCTTTCGATTCGGACTTTCCACATAATGGATTTGCTATCCAAGCAATATTCCATTTCATGCCACTAGGACACTTTTCCACCTTTTATGAAGCCCACACAATGGGCTTTTGATTCGGACTTTCCACGTAATGGATTTGCTATCCAAGCAATATTCCATTTCGTGCCACTAGGACACTTTTCCACCTTTTATGAAGCCCACACAGCGAGCTTTCGATTTGGACTTTCCACATAATGGATTTGCTATCCAAGCAATATTCCATTTCATGCCTCTGGCTCTTCATGCACCTTTAAATGTCAACCTGTATGTAGTTAAAGTAAGCTGCGGTCAACTTGAGCTTGTTGATATCTCCATAGAGCTTGTCCTCAAATGAAGCAGGTGTGGGCCAAAATATCTTTCTCTGTTCTGCATATATTGGGCACTCCTGCAGCAAATGTTTAGCTGTCATTTTTCCAGTTCGACAATTACATTCATCGGTATCTCCTATCTTTAGTTTATTGAACAAGTGGTATTTCAGCCTGTTATGTCCTGTGCGGAGTCTGAAGATTGCTACTTGTTCTCTTCGGTCGAGTTTGTAATATGCATCATCCTTCTGATGGCCTGGATGCTCAGATTCCCATTTGGTTCTGTAAGTGCTTTTTATCAACCTCTTTGCCTCATTATAGGTTATGTCTATGTCAGGCTGTGGTAGTCGTCCGCCCTCTTTTGCCAGTCTGTCAGCCTCTTCGTTTCCAGGTATACTGCAATGTGATGGGATCCACTGTATTACAACTTTTTTGGATTTCTGGCATAGACCATGGAGTGCTGCTCTTAGGTCAGTTAGTTCTGTGCTATTATTGCTCTTGAGTATTGAGACAGCTGACTTTGCATCTGTGAAGATAGCTATTTGCTTCTCTTTATTTTCCTCCATCAGGAGCATTTCTGCTGCAGTTTTCAAAGCCTCTACCTCCGCTTTGAAGTTACTTGAAAATTTTCCAGTTGCCATTGAATGTGTTTTTTTCACTCCATTTTTTAAATTTAGGAGAATTCCTCCTCCTCCATTCTCTATTGAATTTTTGGCTGATCCATCTGTATATGCATGGGTCCAATTCCTGCTTGGGTAATGTTCTTTTATGTAGTTTAGGGTTATTTCTCTTCTTTCTGTTTCATGCTGAGTGTTCTTTTTCTCAATACCAGGAATGTTTTCTATCATCTCAGGCAGTTGCTGCTGTCTCCAAGCTGGGAAGTTGTGTGCATTGTGTATGGGCTTGACTGTTGATATGTTAAGTATAGGATCTGCCCTAATCCTTCGTTTTGCAGTTTCTACAAAGTTGCTACGCTTCAGTCTTCCCTTTCCAAAACCATTAAATCTGTTGTACATAGGGTGGTCTGTCAATCTTCTAAATTTTTCTGCTTGTTGCTGGGCTCTGCTATCTCTTCTATCCTGCATTGGTTGTAAACAAGTGATCTTTTCTAGTTCATTAATAGGCGTTGTCTTCAGGCTTCCAGTTATGATTCGCATTCCTTGGTTTTGGACTCTACTTATTTTGTTAAAGTTTGACTTAGCTGCTGTTGCCCAAGCTGCAATGCCATATTCCAGTACTGGCCTCACCCGTCCAGTATATAACTTCTTGAGAACTTTCTCATCTGCTCCCCACGTTGTACCAGCAAGCTTTTTCATGATTGCCATTCTCTGCCTTCCTCTTGTTCGATTTTTCTCAACCTGTGTCTTCCATGTCAGGCGACGATCAAAGGTGACTCCTAGATAGTTTGGATTTTCTTCATGGCGCAATATTTTTCCATTCAATACCAGATTAGGTTGCTGAGTTTTATTTGAGAGGGAGAACACTGTGCATGTTGTTTTCTCCTCACTTATCTTCACTAGCCATGATTTTGACCAGTCCTCTAGCGCTAATAAGGCTTGCTGTATTCTGCTGTTAGCTGTACTAATATATTCTTCAGATGTCCATATGGCTAGGTCATCTGCAAAGGAGGATGTGTGTACTCTGGCTGGAAAATTTTCTGTGATGTCATTTATATATGCTAGGAATAATGTTGGTGAAAGAACTCCTCCTTGGGGGACACCTTGCTCCAGCAGCATCATTTTGCTTGTTTGTCCTTGTACTTTTGTCCTGGCAGTTCTGTTCTCAAGGTAGTGGCTGATCCATTTATACATTTTTCCACAAACATGCATGTTTTGCAGTTTTACTTTCAGTCCTTCCTTCCATACTTTATCAAATGCTTTTTCTAAATCTATCCAGACTGCTAGTGTGTGCTTTTTCTCTTGGAAGGCATCCTCTATTTCCTGAGCTATATAGGTTATTTGATCTTCAGTGGATCTGTATTTTCTGAATCCTGCTTGGTGTGGTGTTAAGAGTTTGTTTTCTTCCAGATGCCATGTTAGCCTGCCATTGATAATGCGTTCCATTAATTTTCCTACACAGCTAAGTAGACTGATAGGTCGATAGCCATTTGGTTCTTCCAGGTCTTTTCCTTTCTTTGGGACTGGTATTAGTATAGCTTCCTTCCATGCCTGTGGGACTATTCCTCTCTTCCAGCTGTTATTTAGGACTGCTAGTAGTTTCTTCTTTGCCTTGGTGCCTAGTCCTATTAGCATTTCATTTGTGATTCCATCCTTTCCTGGTGATTTCTTCTTTTTTAGGGTAATCATTGCCTGTTCCATTTCTTCCATTGTTAGATTTGCCATCATATATTCTGCTGCTGTCTCTGTATTTCTATGATGTATCTGTTTGTCTTTGATTGCTTTCTTCTGTTCGGTTGTAATATCAATGTGGTTTGCATTTGCATAGTGTTCCATTAGTGCATTTGCAGCCTTTTTGCCTGTAAGCAAGGCATTTCCTTGTTTAATTGTTATTTGTTTGTTTCTAGGTCCTTCATTGTTCATGGCTTTCACTAGTTTCCATAGTTTGTTTCCATCCCTGTCAAAATTCAGGTTTTCTGTTTTTTCCCTCCAACAATCTCTTGTTGTTTGATTTACTGTTCTTTTATATTTTGCTGAGATGGCTTTGAGAGAGATGTTTGCTTCAATTGTTTGTTCTCTCTCTGCTGTCTTCCTGGCATCTTCAACTTTGTCCTCCAAACTTTGTAGTTCTTCAGTCCAGTATGGTTTGTAATTTTTCCTCGCTCCTCTTGGAATGGACTCAGTGGCTGCCTGTATTATCGCTCTGTTTAGACTTTCCACCATTTGCTTTATGTTGCCATATCGTGTATTTATGTTTTCACAATATTTGTCTGTTAGTATGGCAAATCTGTCCCAATCTGCTCGTTTGTAATTCCAGCGGGGCAAGGGCTTTTGCTCCTGTGGAACATACTCCATATTCATTTCAAGCTTGATTGGTCTGTGGTCACTACCTGCTAATTGTTCCAGCACATGGCGATCGATTTTGTGGAGGATGTCTCCTGTGCAGAAAGCTAAGTCTGGAGTAGAAGTGGTAAGCCATCTTCTGGAGTAGAAGCTCGGTGTGTCATCCGCTTTGTTGAGTAGATGGAGATTTGAGTCTATTTCCCAGTCCTCCAATTCATCTCCTCTTTTGTCAGTATCTGGGTATCCCCATCTTTCTGAACGGCTATTAAAGTCTCCGACAATGATGCAGTTTGTGTCAGTTATTTTCATATTTGAGAGTGTAAGGTCCTTATCTGCTGGGCTATACAGATTGTAGATTCTTATTTTCACGTCCTTTATCATTATATCAACACCTATAATTTCTGTTTGGTTGTCAGAGATCACAGATACTTCGCTGCAAGGTATTGTATTTCGTGTAAGTATTAGAACTCCTCCTTTGTGTCCTTCGCGGTCGAAACGTGTGGCCTGATATCCTCTGACTGAGAATTTGTGATTGGCGTTGAGGTGTGTCTCTTGAATGCATGCCACATCTATTCTATCTTTATGAAGACGCTGTGTTAGGGAGTCTTTCTTCTTGTAAACTCCTTCGGCATTCCACTGTAGTATGTTGAGTGTCCGGGGTATTTGGTCAATAGCTCTTAACCTACTCCTCTGTGCCTTGACTCCACAGCACAGGGGAAGGTGACCACCAGTAGTCATGGGTGGACCCCCTCGAGGCAGGGGGCCCGGCACTATCACCGCCTGATGGGACTTCACGGGATTAGCACCATATCGATTAATTTTGATTTGTGACATCATGAATTAAGTTACGTTGCACTGCTTTGTCAAGCCTGTGGCTCAGTACATCCGATTTCGACAAGCATTTATTCGGGATGCTTTCCCTAGCCTTTGACTGTCCCCAGTCTACCTACAAGGCAGCAGGTTTCACGTTGCACTGCTTTGTCAAGCCTGTGGCTCAGTACATCCGATTTCGACAAGCATGTATTTGGGGTGCTTTCCCTAGCCTTTGACTGTCCCCAGTCTACCTACAAGGCAGCAGGTTTGTGTGTCTCTTCGTCTGGTCCCTCTCCCTTGACCTGTCCGACATGGGTGGCCCTACCAGTAGCTGTGCTACCGTCGGCATAGCTCTTGGGGTCATTGGGACGCACAAGCCCCTCTACCTCGTCACGGTGGACACACAGCAGAGGGGGGATGTGGGTTCGATTCCTGGCCGCGTCCTTCGGTTCATGAGTGCATTTTTTCGGAGACTCGAGGGTCGTCGCTGGAGCTATGGAGTTCATGTTTTGTGCGACGCTTTCCGCGCTGCGGAAAGAGACTGAGTCTTATGTGGTAAACCCGTTGCAATGAAGTCGACCCTGTCGATTTTTAAGCCTTTATTTGCCAGATCATTTCCTTGTACCTATTTGAGACTGAATCAACATAGAAGCCCAGGTCAAGAAATAAAACACTCTGCCTCCAGGAGATTCAAACACATGATCACCGGGCCGACGGATCAGCATGCTAGCCACAGCGCTACAAGGCTTCCATAGCAAACACATGCAATTCTGAAATCTGCCTTTTGCAGACAGTTACTTTATTAGCCTGTCGTACCATGTCAGTTTGTTCAATCAGAAGAATGGTACCAAGATTCTAAACATGTTGCTACTTCTCCATTCCACATTTGTGACAGATCCATGAAAACATTCTTTTGAAGATAATGCAGCAGTTTCCCCTTAACTTCCACATCCACATGCTCGACTTGTGACCCTTGTCTTTGACAACAGAGCAATTTTATATTCAGTAGTTTGCCATTGCTTTTTTTATCGAGAAGTCAGCGTTCAAGTCCAACTGACCAGTGTAGAGAATAAATCCACCACTATAGCATCAGCGCACATGAAGTTTTAAGAGTGAGCGCTCTTATTAACCTACTCTATAAAATGTATACCTCAAACCCTTTCACTCTACTATGTTATTTGTTAACGCTCTCATACCTAATATTTAAAAGTACAACTCATATGCCATGACATATTACAGCCTAACTGGTACACGTAAGTTTGTAACACTGTGTGGCCGGTTTTTGTTGTCAGTAACTTCAAACGAACTTTATTTTCAAAGGGTCACAAAGTGGGCACGCAGGCCCGTCTTACATTCGTCCCTTCCAACTAATCTCTCGTAGATCAATTATCTGTTTTGCATGTTACATTCACATAGAATTAAAAAAAAAGAAAACATTGTCGAATGAATTATGTGAACATAAGCAATGCATAAGACAATGATGTTATAAGACAGGCAGAGAGAGAGAGAGAGAGAGAGAGAGAGAGAGAGAGAGAGAGAGAGAGAGAGAGAGAGAGAGAGAGAGAGAAGAGAGAGAGAGAGAGAGAGAGACTCACCCATGTATAAACACATACATACATACATGCAGACAGACCGACACACACACGCACTCATACATGCATACGTACGTCAATTACACAAACGTTCACAGTTATAGATCCACTCAGTAACTCACAAATACACAGGGGCGTCACTAGGGGGGTGCGGGCCGCACCGGGTGACACCATCAAGGGGTGACACCAAAATAAAAAAATTGCAAATTTGACAAAGCAGACATAGCTCTGTCTAGTCGGGTTTCATAACCGTTCATTGTTAATTTTAGAAATTTTAATGTTAAATAACAAAAATTTAACTTTGTCCGAGTTTGTCGAAGTTCTTTATTTATGTTTTACCTGAAGTATTGAAGTTATATTGTTCAATTTGTTTTCTTTCTTATGTCCTTATTAACTTTTTGACTTATTTTACAAACATTACTATATGCGATTATATATGGTACAGGAACACTCGGAAGAAGACCATGGTGAAAGTCCAGAGGGGTGACACCAAGAGTTTACCGCACTGAGTGACACCAACCCCAGTGACGCCACTGCAAATACACACTCCCTTACATAGACATATACACAATCACAAACACAATACAAACATTTACTCATGCATACATTATATCTCTTTCTCTCTTCATTTCTCTTTCTCGCTCACACAATTCTTAAACCTTTGAAATTAAAGTTTGTTCGTTCGTTGTTCATTCTTTAATCAGATGAGGATTCTACTCACTTCAGAGAGCGTATTACCCAGAGATAGGCCAACAATGCATTCTTGTTTCACCATGTTTGTTGTAAGCAATAGAACTGTACAGACTCTTAGGCGTGCTGGTTACAGGAGTAATGGGACGATCTAACAGGATTTCGTGAAAACACAATTAGAGCTTAGCACAACATTAACCTCGGAATGCGCTGTGATACATGCACGTTGTAGACCGGCTAACTACGGTAAAGCTGTGAAATATGCACGATGAAGAGCAGTTTACGGTAAAGCTGTGAAACAAGCGCAGTGTAAAGCCGTTTAAAGTAAAGCTGTGCGGCATGCACAATGAAAAGCGGTTTACTACGGTAAAGCTGTGAAACATGCACAATGTAAAGCGGTTTAAAGTAAAGCTTTGAAACATGCACAATGAAGTGCGGTTTACTATGGTAAAGCTGTGAAAATGCAGTGAATAACTGGAAACATCAATGAGTGGAAAGTTTCAGCTTATGAAAGTCATATGATCGAGTTATTTCAGGGCTTACTGTCACACTTCTGGTTAGTTAGTTAGTTGGTTGGTTGGTTGGTTGGTTGGTTGGGTGGGTGGCTGGTTGGTTGGTTGGTTGGTTGGTTGGTTGGGTGGTTGGGTTGGTTGGTTGGTTGGTTGGTTGGCTGGTTGGTTGGTTGGTTTAGTTAGTTAGTTAGTCAGTCGCGGTTCCAACTTCACGGCGACCGGTCGTCCCCATTATGCTCAGTTCCTGTGCCAGTGAATATCACGCAAAATGCCCCTTACTGCCCTATGTGAACAATGGAATAGACAGGAGTATCGGCAAGCCAACAGCCCGCACAGGTACACTGTGCATAATGCCGCCGCCAGAATACCAACACGTCCTCCACGAGAAATACAGTTCATTGTCAATGGAAACGACAGTCAACAGAAAGACTTCATTGACCCAGGTTTTATCCCATATGGCTCTGTCTCTTTCCGCATGGCAACCCGCTGAAAGCGCCGCACAAAGCACGAACTCCGTAGCTCCAGCGACGACTCCCAGGAGTTTCCTGAAAAATGCACTAGTGAACCGAAAAGGCACACCAGACAATCCAGCAACAGCCGGCCGCCATCGTTCCGAACATGCAGTTCACGCTACAAACTGCGAACAGATGTAAAAGCATTCCACGCGAAATTCACAGCTCACAGTGTCGCGCCACGCACTCACTCAGTAGCAGGGCGACGGAACCATAGCCTCCTTAGTCGCCTCTTACGATGTGCATGATAGGCAACAGTGTTACTATTCTTTGCTCCCCCGTATGGGCCCCGGCAATACACGGTCGTGTGTTCTTCTGGTGTTTTCTTTATATGATTCTGTGAAAAGCAAAATCGTATATAACAGCGTTATTATCACGTGCAGTGCCAATAGGCGTGATGGTCATGGCTCACGTGATCACCGGTCTTGGATTAGATATGTTTTTTTTTATGGCCAAGCATTAAGGTATTTATCTCTCTTCCTTCCCGCTGCTTTTTTCCCATCAAGTTTTCCAGTTGTCACTAAATTTTCAAGCTTTTTTTCACCTCATAACGTGCGTATTGTCAATGTTTCACATGCATACAATAGTATGGTTTCTATATAGCTCTTCAATGCCGATTTTCTCGCTGGAACTGACAGCTTTTTATTTATGTTTTTCATATCACAAAAACTTCCTTTGCCTTAGCGATGCTTGTTATAATCGCTGCAAAGCACATTCTGTCGGATGTTATGACTGTTCCAAGACAGCTGTACCGATTCACTTGTTTAAGAATGTTCGCATTTACTTGGATGTTTCACTGCGATATTTCTTTCTTCATACAGACGACCATAACCTGTTTTCTTACAATTTAATTACAACCCTAGCTGCTCACATGGTACAATAACCGCCAGTCCCCCTGTCCCATGCATTTTCGTGTCAAGATGTCCGCAATGATTTGTGTCCGTTTGGTTGATCACCGCCCTGTCTTCCGGGACACTTGCCTTCCAGTACTAAGCTTTTCAAACCACGTGACGTTTAAAATGACAAGTATTTCAGATTCCGAGACATAATGCTGTGTGTGAGTCAGTTTTCTTGTATGTTCAGTTCTTGTAGAATGCCGTTTAAAAAAAAAAAGAAAAGCGGATTACACATAAATATCAGTTGGGGGAGATTCTTTGACTGCAGAAAATATCAGTTGGGGGAGACTCTTTGACTGCAGAAAATATCAGTTGGGGGAGACTCTTTGACTGCAGAAAATATCAGTTGGGGGAG
>OY992887.1:94331500-94441500 GCA_963921405.1 Cepaea hortensis | reverse complement strand
GTTAACCCGCCGCCTTGGCAACATTTCTAGACAAGAAAAACCTACATGCTGGTAGACAGAGCCCGTTACCACGGATTGAATTTGTCTAGAGCAGTGGTTCTCAACCTTTTTTGGCCCGTGCCCCCCTTCACCATATTTTCAGAACGTCATCCCCCCTTTCATATTTCCTGTCTAAAAATCCCCCCCCCCACCCCTACACAGTATACGTAAAAATGGAAGGTACATTTAATAGCATATACTAAAACAAGTCTAGACATCTACATAAAACATGATTTGTGGGTCTACTTACTTTATAAAATGAATCTTAGAAGGATGAGACGTACATAACTGTAAAGTATGAAGGAAAAAACAATATCAAGTAATCGGTTCTTGTATTAACGCGATCTTGAAATTGTCTTCATCCCCCCCCCCCCCGGAAACCCTAAAATTCCCCCCTGGGGGGGGGGGGAATTCCCCACCGGTTGAGAACCACTGGTTTAGAGGCAGAAAATCTGACAAAAATGCCGAAGTCGGACACGCTGACCTTTGAGGTGCGTAATGTGATGTGCGCACTGCCCCGGAAGAGGAACGACGAAGAAAATGATCAGATTAATATAAGTAGAGAAAAGAAGTAGATATATCTATTAGTGTCGATCAATACCTGTCCAGTTATTTCTCATGCTATTTGAACGACTTCAGCGGGGCCCCATAAATTGTTATTTATACAGCTGATATATTTCTAACAACATTATTTGTTATTTATACAGCTGATATCTTTCTAATCACATTTCTATTTTATTGCTGGGTTGCCCAGTTAACAGCTGTGACGGTATTGATTCTGCCACCATAAAAATGTGTTTTCTTTCACAGCTCGCGCATTACAACTAGACAGGAAAACAAATAGAATCGTTCGGGTGTAGTATGCAAGATAATGAAATCAATTACTGACAGAAAACAACCAAACAAGACTCAGAATATACTACACAGACAGGAAAGATGGCTTCCAACAAGGAAGATTAATCCCGCGCGCACCCCCACCCCCCCCCCCCCTTTTTCCTCCGACTCACCCACCAATACACAACCTGCATTTTTATTTGCCTGTGTATCTACCGGTATGTCTGCCTGTCCTTTCATCTACATACTTGTCGGACTGTCTGTCCCTTTATTTGTCTGTCAATCTACACATCTGTTCATCTGTTTATCTGTTCGTGTTTCTATCTTTTACGTCTTCATTTTCTTGCTACAATACTATTGCACGATCTATTGCCTGGCATACATCGCTGCATCTTGTCGGGTGCATATTGCATTGTTATATAGCATACAAAGTCAATAAGTGGCTACTACTTGACTGAAATACTACATAGTCACAGATATTGTTCCAATGTGGAGACTATGTATTGAACATTGCAGAATATGTCCATGAACGGTAAGAAAAACGATTCAGACAGCCCCTCAAGGAACAAACAAATCTGCAAACTTTGACTTTGGGACGTACATTACAAGTACCTCTAAAGTGGGAGTGAGTTCGCCTGATGGCGAGGGACACTGTTAATAGAGAAAGATAATCCGCACGCAAAATTCAATCTAGCACTACTAGAAGTAGTTTGTATGGACTGCGCTTGAGTTCAAAGCGAGCGGGCGCAAAAAATAAATAAATAAATAAATAAAAATAATAATAAAATAAAAATTGCAAACTGATTAGAGAAATTAGACATAGACAGTCAAAATTATTTTGTTCACGTTATGAGAAGAAATAAACCGGAACACTTAGAGACAACTGGCCATTTAAACTGGTACAAAGAAAGAGGGAAATAAATAAATACACGGATGGATTGACCACAGGGCATAATCTGGACAAGATCACAGACCTGCTCCAATGCTCTGCTGATCGCCCCCAGATGGTAAATTATAACCACGTACGCCGCCTATGGGTATGGTGGCATGTAATGAGGATACATTCTTCAAGTCATGCAAGAGAGTACAACTCGAATCAACGAAGTCCATATCTATCTTTATGACGTGTATCTTCCAGAGACGAACAACTTAACCTTGGGCAGGCGAATAGACAGAGCACGTGTACACGCAAACATAGAGAAAACTACGCCCACGTCTCGTCAAATGTATCTGTGAAGCGGACTATTTTCCAGCAGTACGACTCCGCTGGTTTGGCTTTCTCTAGAAGGCCCCTCAGTGTTGAATATTTTGAAGTCTCTACTTTAAACAAAAAACTAGGCGATTACGGGAGAAAAACCAGCCCGGGACAATTCAAACAGTTCAAGTGACATCAGGTCATATCGTGCCCGGTTCTTTTCACGGTGAACAGTGGCTCTCAGTTTTAATAGGGTCACTGCTTCAGTGTCACTTTCCTGGCGCAACCAGATACACACACACTTACAAAGGCAACACGTTTTTCTTAGTATAACATCTAGCGTGAATTAACACTTCAGGGCATATACTCTCGGAGCATGCCGCGTCCACACAGTGTGGTAATGTCAAATTTGCAAACCACAGATCGAGAAACACTCGCAAACAGTGCGAATTTGAACACTTGTGCTGTCGGGGAGAGTAGCAGATGTTGAGCATTTAAGCACAATCAAAGGATTTAGAAAAAAACAGCTAAATGAATGTATTTATTGTGTGGGTGAATCATGCATCTAAGTGCTGTATTAATGAATAATGTATGTGTGTATACTTACCTTGTGATAAAAGTTGCTGTGTTACTTACAACGAATAACTGTGACAACGGTGATATTATGTCTGCGTAGAATATTAAAAGACCTATATTGAGCCAACCCTGATGTATGGAAGTGAACCATGACCATGAACCCGAATATGCTACACAGACAGGAAAAATGGCTTATTGCAGCAGTATGGGGGGTCATTAACGAACAGCAAGAAGACTCAGTAATTGAACAAATTCCTACGCCTATAGTTAATAATAGCGACAACTGGAAGTCAATACACATAAATCCAAATTCTCTCGGAGCATGCCGCGTCCACACAGTGTGGCAATGCCAACTTTGCAAACCACAGATCGAGAAACACTCGCAACCGGTGCGCGTTGGAACACTTGTGCGGTATGGGAGAGTAGCAGAAGTCATGCAAGAGAGTACAACTCGAATCAACGAAGTCCATATCTATCTTTACAATGTGTGTCTTTCCAGAGACGAACAACTAACCTTGGGCAGGCGAATAAGCAGAGCACGTGTACAAGAAACGATAGAGAAAACAACGTCCATGTCTCATTAAATGTATACGTGAAGCAGACAATAGAGGAATTATGTGGAGGCTGATGAGATGTGGTTTTATGGATAATGATGAGAACACTGCGGGCGAAAGGAGAGAACAATGAAGATATCTTGAAAGTACTTAATTCAGAAAGAGAACAGGTTACTCGCATCAGAAGAAGACGTTCCACATTCTTTGGGCTAGGCATGAGAAGGGGAAAGCTGGAGTATGTCGTCACAACGGGAAAGTTGGTTTGGAAGAGTGGCAGGGGAAAGACTAAGAGAGAAGAATCTGGACAGTTTATGAATTGGAACAAAAAGAACAGAAAAGTCAAGCGTATTATTGACTGTTGTGCCCTAGGAATCAAACGTCTACAACAGTGGTTCGCAACCTTTTTTGGCCCATGCACCCCTCCACTATATATTCAGAATGTCATCAACCCTTTTCGTATTTCTTCCCTATGAATTTCCCCCCCCCCCCGGCCCCTACACAGTATATGTAAAAATGGAAGCTAAATTTAACAACACACAGTAGAACAAGTCTAAACGTCTACATAAAACGTGATTTGTTGGTCTACTTACGTTAAAAAATGAATTTCAGAACGGAGAGAAGTACAGAACCGTAAAATATGGAGGGAAAAACAATATCAAGTAATCGGTTCTTGTATTGACACGATCTTTCCCACGAATTCCCCACCGGTTGAGAACCGCTGGTCTACAGGCACAAGGATAGAGACTCCTTTTGTAGCTATATCGTTCATATAGTTGTACCAGTGTCTGTTTATGTGCGCTGGTGAAGTTTGTTTTAGCTGCAGCGTCCATTCTGTCATGATTGATTGTTTTCAAATAAACATAACCAATTCAACTTTCTGGGACGCAGGGGTGTTTCCAAGGCACCAGGGGGCGGGTTATATACTGGCCAAGACCTATTGACGCGACCTCGGGGTCCTGGCTAAAGTCAATAGGATCGCCGATTCCTCCGAAGTCGGAGAGTGTCTGCCTGTACGGCGAGGAACCACCAGTCTGCACACCAGTAAGCCAGACATGGGACAACGGATACTCACGCAAACCTCAGGTCCTCCTGTATGACATCACACTGATGTTGGACAACAGGATGCCTTCATACGACATACAGGACTTCGCGTTGGAGCTCAAGCCAACGAACACAAGCAAGCAAGCAAGCAATTCAACTTTGTTTTTTGCAGACAAATAAGCGTGGTTTACAAGGCTTTATCCTGGGTGCTTTATTACCTCTATCAACTTTTCACATTCGCATACGCTTACCGACCCACTTCACTTTCTATTTCTATATATTTGTAAATTAAATTGTTCATAAGATATTTTCTGCTGCCACTGTTTCTCAATCTGTTTCTTTTGTCGACACCAACAGCTTCATATGGACGTCATGCAATAGATCTTTCTCTTTCTCTTCCTCTCTCTCTCTCTCTCTCTCTCTCTCTCTCTCTCTCTCTCTCTCTCTCTCTCTCTCTTCCTCTCTCTTCTCTCTCTCTCTCTCTCTCTCTCTCTCTCTCTCTCTCTCTTCCTCTCTCTTTCTCGGTCTTTTGATCAGAGGCCATGTTGGACACTGCTAAAACAACGTTGGTATAAAAGAAGTTTATTTTCTACGCAATTATATGTTCATTAGTTTCCACTATTTTTTTAAAAAGAAGTCAACGTTTAAGTCCAACTCAATGTTGGTGTAGGCTTTACCGCCTTGCTCGCCATCAGCGCACCGGAAGTTGAAGAGCGAGTGCTCTCATTCTTTCTACCAGATCGACGTCTGGTTGGTACGAATGTCATCGAAATAGGGGCTTGTCTGAAGTCAAAATAACATAAAATTCTCGATGTAAGGGAAAACACAAATACGGGCGAAAATGTCGAACATTGTCTTTATCAACGGACACGAAAAACAAAGCAAACACACACACAAAACAGTCAAAAACAAGATTACTAAACTCGGGGTTTGGTCTCTCCGTCTGGAAGGGAGTCAACACGTGAATAGATCCTTACCGTTGAAGCCCACAATTTTCGGAGAAGCATGATTGCCCACGCCAGCCGGCAAGGGACTTGATGATGATGATGATGATAATGATGATGATGATGATGATGATGATGGTGATGATGATATTTTCTCCGTGGGTTTTATATACTTCATTACCAACAGACTCAGCCCCAGTACCCAGAGGTAGAATATACTGGATAGACAGCGGCTGGCCGAGTGGCTAGAATCTTCGGTAAGGTTGATTTTTTTTCTGTCGGGAAAACAAAAAGAAAGGAATATCATAACTTGATCATAGATGACGGTTTTGTGACAGTGAATAGCAGACGTGTGGGCTACAACTAACTAGCTTGAGTCAACTGTCAAACCTCAGTGTTGCAACACGCGTTCTTCATATAAACCAGCGAACACGTCTAGTACTGTACTCATCTTCCAGGCGTGCGCAAGGGCCCAGGATGCAAATGTTAGATATACCCATATTAACACACTATGACATCTGACATTTCCAGCGTGTAAGTAATGTTAAGTGTTTGATTGGCTAGCCGCTAAGCACGTTCTCAGCGACTCACTTGAGATTTTTTAAACACGTGACACACTTCCATATACGGATAGCTAGCTACACAGATGGCCTGGTGTTCTATGTGTGCAGTTATTGGCCTGCAAATTATCCACACGGAGATCAGCATGGCCGAATGGATCAGGGCGCTCGTTCTTAAACATCCAGTGTGCTGATGCCGAGGTAGCTGGTTCAATCCTTACATCGGTCAGTTGGACTAAAATGTTGCGCTCGACATTCTTAAATATGTTGATGTGTCGGAGCTATCACAACCTGGCGACAATCACATCTTGAGTTACACGTAACACCATCACATTCACCTTTCTTTGTTTCGTGTCAATCAGACCGGAAATTCGGTATTCATCAACCTCATGATATTTCTCTTTCATCAAGTGATTTTACTGCAAAGAATATAGAAACAGTAATGTGTGAATGCAGGGCAAATTTGCTGCTACATTCCCTTCTTGATGTTTTTAAATGATCAGAACTGTCAGCAGACCGCGTGTGATATGGCAGGCCCGAGTATCACAGCAAACCGTCCGGCCAGCATTATAATATAATTAGCAAGGGGGAAACCCTTTGCATCCGAATTTGACAAGTCAGCGTAGTGTTCTTGATGGGCTGGTTTAACAGTCGTGGGAGCCATAGGTTAAATGTTTGTTTTTGTTTGTTTACAGTGTCATTTGTATTGTTGTCGATCTTTTGTCTTACTATGGCTCTTTGTGCCGGTGTCTCTGGCCGAGGAGTTACACGACTTTCTCCGTAATCCCGTTTATCCACGCAGGGTAACGCAGCGCGCGAGAATTGCTAGCAGTTCTACCCGCGTTGGTGACTTGTGGGATAAGTGAGCCGGCCGTTCAGAAAGCAATGGCAAACTACTGAGTGTAATCTTGCCAAGACACCAACACTCAGCTGAAAGATGCTGATGTTGACAGTGATGTCCTGTAAAGGATATGCGAATTGTTAAAAAAAATGGCTCTATGTGAAGATATTTTGTTTTATTGTCTGCTCTTATTTGTAGTTGATCAGGTTTCATCCTCATATGGTATTGAAAAAGGGTTGAGTTGTTACGTCAAGAACCGACATCATAGTACCCTGGACATACCAAACGTGCTCCTTCCTCTTCTTCAACAACCAGCGAAGAGTCCCAATACTAATGATACCCGTAGCATTTGCTAATGTGTTCGTCTAGCCTTTCCTCAGAGTCCAGGGTGTCGGCTGGATCATCTGGTCACTCCCCGCGGCAGCGTTCTCTCCAGGCCATGATGATCTGTCTACTCCTCTGTACTATTCACACGATCCCAAAGAGCTCCGACCACGTCTGCCTTATCATGCACCAATACCCCCATCGAGCGATGCCGTCCCAGCCAATCTGTCCGCCTGCTCGTTTCCCCCCCCCCCCCCCCACACCAGCATGTCGCGGGGAACAAATCCAGCAGATGCTCTCTATGTTTTCTTATTATTGAATGGAAGCCTGCTACTCTACCCGAAGCATGCCTGTCTTCACATGTTTCATCATACTTTGTGAGCCCGTTACATTTAATTGAAAAGGGGAATGACTACTGCCGAGCTTATACCGAAAACCAAAATCAAAATATAAATAGAAAGCCCATCGAAAGGAAAGGCACACACCTGTACGTGCGAACATTTGTAACATTTGAAACTTTCTTTCCTTTTGTCGAACTTATGAGATATATTTTGTGTTCATTCGGTTTTCATTCTCATATGTCCAAACCACTTTATTTGTTGTCTCTCAGTGAAATCAATGCATGATGTTACTCATATCCCGCTACTTATGTCTATTTGCAATCTATCTCTTGTGGAGATCCCCGCAATCTTTCTCAAGTAATTCATCGCTCAAGTGACGAGCACTTTAGTTTCTGCAGGAATGTTGATAAGAAACACGTTTGACATTTGTTGCAAAGTGTTGGAGGCAATATGCTGTTTATCATGTGTCACCTTCCTTCCATTGTACTCTTGGGATGTTTGAGTATAGGTAACAGCTGTGAGATGAGTGTAGTTTGTACTCAACACTACAGTATTTACTGAAAGAGGTTGAAGTATACATAATGTTAAGTTAGTTGCATATCCTTTACAGGACGTCGCAGTCAACGCCTGCATTTGTTATTTCTTGGCAAGTTTACGTTCAGTAGTTTGCCATTTTTTTTTCTGAACGACCGGCACTCATACCTTTATATGAAAACCAACGCAAGGCGGTCTGCTGCTAAATCGCCCGCAGCTGTGTTTCAAACGCGGTATGCGGGATTACGAAATGCATTTGTAACCCCGTCGCCACAAAGACGGCAAACGTAACGAAGGGGAAGTAATAAATGAATACATCTAACCAACTGTCCCGAGAATAGCACTTCATAAACTGTCAGAAACCCGTAGAAGTCTGTGTGGACAAGTGGTTATGCCATCTGCCTTTGCTTTCCGAAGGTTGTTGGTTCGATTTAGGTTCGGCTCACGAGTGCCATTTTCTCGGAGACTCCTGAGAATCGTCACTGGTGCTGTGGAGTTAGTGCTTTGTGCGACGCCATGGATCTCATCAGAGTGCAACATACCTGGAAATGAGGAGGCTGACAGAGTGCAAAGTGTAGTAGAAGACCACCACAGACTAATATAGAAATAACCTATGATGAGGCCAATATATTTCTAAGGAGCATGTACAGAACAAGTGGGAATCAGATCATCCAGGCCATCATATAGAAAATGCATACTACCAACTCCGCCTAAAAGAACAAGTTGCAAACATCTCCAGACTCCATACAGGACACGACAGGCTGAGATACCACTTGTTCAATAAACTAATTATGGAAGATACTGATGTATGTAACTGGAACTGGTACAATGACAGATAAACATTTGCTGCAGTGTCCGCCAAATAAACTGCGATACCGCTTGTTCGGTAAACTAATTATGGAAGATACTGATGCATGTAACTGGAACTGGTACAATGACAGATAAACATTTGCTGTAGTGTCCGCCAAATAAACTGCGATACCACTTGTTCAATAAACTAATTATGGAAGATACTGATGCATGTAACTGGAACTGGTACAATGACAGATAAACATTTGCTGCAGTGTCCGCCAAATAAACTGCGATACCGCTTGTTCGGTAAACTAATTATGGAAGATACTGATGCATGTAACTGTGGAACTGGTACAATGACAGATAAACATTTGCTGTAGTGTCCGCCAAATAAACTGCGATACCGCTTGTTCGGTAAACTAAAGATAGGAGACACTGATGCATGTAACTGTGGAACTGGTACAATGACAGATAAACATTTGCTGTAGTGTCCGCCACAACAAACTGCGATACCGCTTGTTCGGTAAACTAAAGATAGGAGACACTGATGCATGTAACTGTGGAACTGGTACAATGACAGATAAACATTTGCTGTAGTGTCCGCCACAACAAACTGCGATACCGCTTGTTCGGTAAACTAAAGATAGGAGACACTGATGCATGTAACTGGAACTGGTGCAATGACAGCTAAAGATTTGCTGCAGGGTCCAACTTATGCAGAATAGATCAAACCATTTTGAGCTACACCCTCTCCATTTGAAGAGAGGCTCCGTGTAGATGTTAACACGCTCAAGGTGACTACTGTTTTCTTTGCATATATTCCTATTACCGTCTGAAGATGAATGAAGGGGGAGGAAAAGACAGTATGGTACTATCTGTGTTAAAAGAAATCGACACCAGTAACTGGGTGAATGTTAAATAACGTATTTTTGTTCATTTTTTTTTCTTCATATCCCTTACTGGACGTTACAGTCATCATCGGCGTTTTTGAGTTGCTGTTGATGTACTAGGCAAGATTACGCTCAGTAGTTTGCCATTGCTTTCTGAGCGACCGGCTCACATACCCCTAAGTTACCAGGGGTATGTGAGCCGGTCTCCCTGGCCAGGGAGACCGGCCAGGGAGACCGGCGTATCGGCATAAATAACGTATTGCTCTATGCAAAGTAATAAATAGTGCAAGACAACAGTTTGAGCCCGGATACTTCAGTGGCTAGCATTCTTGCCTGCCGGAACGGTGGCCACGTGTTCGAATCCCCTTTAAAGTTTTTTTTTTCTTTACATTGACCTAGGGTCAGGTGGACCCAGCCTTAAATGCGAACTAGGAAATGTTCTGGGGAATAGAGACGGCCGGCATAATATTGACTGTAGCATCCGCCAATTTTTTTTTTTTTTTTCATATCCTTTTTACAGGACACCGCAGTCAACACCAGCATTTCTGCCGCTGTGATCTCTTGGCAAGTTTACGTTCAGTAATTTGCCATTGCTTTCTGAACGACCGGCACCGATACCAACGCGAAACCGACGCAATGCGGTCTGCTGCCAAATCATGCGCAGATGTGTTTCGAACGCGGGTATCCTGGATTACGAACCGCGCCCGTAAGCTCTTCTTCGCCGGATTTCCGATTAGTCTTAAAAAATACGAACACATATGTATGGGGAGTAATAAATGAATACATATCACTAGCTGCCCGGAGAAGAGCCCTTCTTAAACGGTGTCAGAAATCCACAGATGTCACATGGCGAAGCATATATCCATCCAACTGTCCAGAGGAGCGCAGCATGGACGTTTACTGGCTTTTACTTACCCCAGAAGTACTAAAGGAATGGGCTTTACTGGTCACTAGTTTACTAGTTATCTTGGCACTCGGTACTAGCCTTTACGTGCTCATTGTCCATTGATATGGACGTGTTTTGGTTCAAACTGTCTCCGTTTCACACGCTCACCTAATCAATGTGTAGCATTAGTGCCTGTTTGTATATTGTGTTCGTTTAATCTGCGTATTGTTGTTTCTCTGTAGGCTGTATCATTGTATAGATGTATTTTCCTGTTGTTTGCACTGTTGAAGGTGTGTCAATGTGAAAACTGCCCGTTAATTACAGAGTGGGCATTACGTTACAGTTGCTACAGAACAGTAATAACTATGGGTGGGACAAAACTGTTCCCTAAACTTTAGGACTTGAAACTGCAAGGGTAAGTTAATAAGTAAGTCACAAATGGCTGTAGAAAAATAACTAAATATGATAACAACTTGAAACCAGTTTATTTGTATACATACATTGTCCCTTTATTTCTCAACATAATTTCTACCAACATTGATGCACTTATCCCATCGTTTTATCAGTCCGCCCAAACCGGCTTCATAGAACTGCGTGCTTTGTTTTCATTTACCGGTCATCCCTACCGCTTTACGGGACAAACATTTGTGACTTACTTATTGACTTACCCTCATATCTTGTAAACTGCTACTCTTTTATAGTCAAGATCATCAAAGAGAGGGCCAGGGGAGAGTACAGAGAATCCACTTGGCTGCATTATGTAGTTTTTAAGATATGCTTTCGTGTTACATTGCAAATTTGCACAACTTTGTCTTTAGCGCCAACACTTAACTAACACACGCGCACGCACGCGCGCGCACACACACACACACACACTCTCTCTCTCTCTCTCTCTCTCTCTCTCTCTCTCTCTCTCGGTCTCGCTCTGTATCATATTCGGTATATCCATTCTCTCTCTCTCTCTCTCTCTCTCTCTCTCTCTCTCTCTCTCTCTCTCTCTCTCTCTCTCTCTCTCTCTCTCTCTCTCTCTCCACGCTTTGCGTTTGCCTCTGCTGTTCGTTTTCTCTTGCGACTGTCTGCATGTCTGAACACACTTTCTCCATGGTTCAATCCCCATCATGTGTGTGTGTGTGTGTGTGTGTGTGTGTGTGTGTGTGTGTGTGTGTGTGCGTGCGTGCGTGCTCTACAACTCTCTCTCTCTCTCTCGCTCTCTGTGTGTCTCTTTCCATCTGTCTGTCTGTCTGTCTCTCTCTCTCTCTCTCTCTCTCTCTCTCTCTCTATATATATATATATATATATATATATATATATATATATATATATATATATATATATGCTTCTGTCTGTGGAGCTGTCACCCCCCCCCCCCCAACCTTCCAATATGCTTCACTCTGTAACTCTTTGTGTGACTGTCAAAATCCTCTTCCCTTCTCTTAATGACACTGTTAGCAATCTGTGATTCCTCATACAGGAACCACTTCTCATCCTTGTCATCCTATTCTTGTACTGAGTCATGAATTATCGAAAATCGCCTGTCAGTGCAGAGATCATTACGCTAGAAGACACTAACATAATTCTCCACCTTGCCTTCGCCCAACCAACCGCCGCCCATATCCATCATGTGCACCAGGTTACTCGCCAGATACCTGTTAATTATAACCACAGCAAACTAGAGCAGTTTAACCTGGCTATGCCATCAGCTGCCGGCTTAATGACCTGGTCATTAATTAACCTCAAGCGCTCATCGAAATCTGCCCGCCAGCGCATGACCTTCTTACCTCAGATCTCGCTGTCCAGGTCCTGTTTTAGGTCATAGTGGTCAGGAACAAAGTCACACGGGAGTGTTCTGTAGGCTGGTCCGGGGTTCCAAGTGCAGCTGTGTAGCTGTAACTGAAACGATTGTGGCTATACTTAAATATGATTGCTTCCTGGTCGTTTCTCTTTCGAGGAAAACCTAGTGATAGTTAAGCTTCTAAGACAGTGGTTCTCAACGGGTGGGGACTTCCCCACCCCCAGGGGGGGGGGAATTTTAGGGTTTCCAGGGGGTGGGGGGATTAAGATTATTTCAAGATCGCGTTAATACAAGAACCGATTACTTGATATTGTTTTTCCCTTCATACTGTACAGATCTGTACGTCTCACCCTTCTAAAATTCAATTTATAAAGTAAGTAGACCCACAAAGATGTCTAGACTTGTTTTAGTGTGTTATTAAATTTAGCTTCCATTATTACGTATACTGTGTAGGGGCGGAGCGGGATTTTTAGGTAGAAAATACAAAAGGGGGAATGACGTTCTGAAAATATGGTGAAGAGGGGCACGGGCCAAATTTTTAGTAGGAAATACGAAAGTGGGGGGAGAGGGGGGGGGGAATGACGTTCTGAAAATATGGTGAAGGGGGGCACGGGCCAAAAAAGGTTGAGAACCACTGTTCTGAGGGATCAGCATGCCCGGCTTCGGTAATCATGTGTGTAATGTTTGCTTCCTCAGGACATATTCCATTTCAGGCAACACAAGCTCTATCTCCCCCTGGGTGGTAGGTCGTCGTTCCTAACACTATTGCCAGAGCTGCGGCCTTACGGTCTTCTCTTTGTGATGTTCATCTGTAGTGGGATTTTTAACACGGATAACTTGCATACGGGACCTCCTCTTTTTCGGCAGTATCCGAGAGGGCTAGGTAGGCGATCTCACTACCCAAGACATCAAGGGGCCGTGTGATATCATTCGGCATAAATGGATCTTGGGAACAGTTATAATCCCTTGCTGATCGAATCCGGTACCTTCTGAGAGTGAGACGGATACTGTAACCTCGCAGACACGGCTTGCCCAAATTGTGTTGTTTAGCATACTGGTCCACAGTTCTGTCTAACTTCTAACCCCAGCTGTGGAACTAAACCGCTCAAACACGGCTTGCCCAAATTGTGTTGTTTAGCAGACTGGTCCACAGTTCTGTCTAACTTCTAATCCCAGCTGTGGAACTAAACCGCTCAAACACGGCTTGCCCAAATTGTGTTGTTTAGCAGACTGGTCCACAGTTCTGTCTAACTTCTAATCCCAGCTGTGGAACTAAACCGCTCAAACACGGCTTGCCCAAATTGTGTTGTTTAGCAGACTGGTCCACAGTTCTGTCTAACTTCTAATCCCAGCTGTGGAACTAAACCGCTCAAACACGGCTTGCCCAAATTGTGTTGTTTAGCAGACTGGTCCACAGTTCTGTCTAACTTCTAATCCCAGCTGTGGAACTAAACCGCTCAAACACGGCTTGCCCAAATTGTGTTGTTTAGCAGACTGGTCCACAGTTCTGTCTAACTTCTAATCCCAGCTGTGGAACTAAACCGCTCAAACACGGCTTGCCCAAATTGTGTTGTTTAGCAGACTGGTCCACAGTTCTGTCTAACTTCTAATCCCAGCTGTGGAACTAAACCGCTCAAACACGGCTTGCCCAAATTGTGTTGTTTAGCAGACTGGTCCACAGTTCTGTCTAACTTCTAATCCCAGCTGTGGAACTAAACCGCTCAAACACGGCTTGCCCAAATTGTGTTGTTTAGCAGACTGGTCCACAGTTCTGTCTAACTTCTAATCCCAGCTGTGGAACTAAACCGCTCAAACACGGCTTGCCCAAATTGTGTTGTTTAGCAGACTGGTCCACAGTTCTGTCTAACTTCTAATCCCAGCTGTGGAACTAAACCGCTCAAACACGGCTTGCCCAAATTGTGTTGTTTAGCAGACTGGTCCACAGTTCTGTCTAACTTCTAATCCCAGCTGTGGAACTAAACCGCTCAAACACGGCTTGCCCAAATTGTGTTGTTTAGCAGACTGGTCCACAGTTCTGTCTAACTTCTAATCCCAGCTGTTGGACTAAACATGTTGGTTTGGAGGACATATGCATACGTTAGTGCATTCAGCCTGATGTGTGATTCTGTCTGACTTCTAACTCCAGCCGTTGAACTAAACATGATGGCATGAGGTCATACTTAAGAGCGGCTGTGTAGCTGTAATTGGAACGGTTGTGGTTATACTTGAATATGATTGTTTCCTAGTCGTTTCTCTTTCGAGGGAAACCTAGTAATACCTAGTCCAGCTGACCGGTGAAAGGGTTAAACCCGCTACCTCAGTATCTGCACACTGGAAGTTTAAGAACAAGGGTTCTTATCCATTCGGCCATGCTGACCTTCCAGTGACCATTTTATGCTTAGGCAGAAATTAAACACAGAAGCCACTCATACTAAGCTGCACAATTTATTGCCTGGCATATGTCACTGCATCTTGTCAGGTGCATACTGCAGGGTGATATATCATGTGAAGTGAATAGATGAACCGTCCTTGGCTGAAGTACACGACTCACATAGGCACTGATACTGTTGGAATACTCGTTATTTCACCTGTTCTCCCACTTCATTCACGGCCACAGTAAGTGTTTCCTACAGTAGTGTCCGGGGTCTACAGTCGTCTTGGTCGGTCCCTATTGTGAATCCCAGGAGCTATGCTATATATTATTGCCCTCTGTAACGTTACCTTTTACAGTACGATGACATCTAAAGTGCCCCCCCCCCCCCCAAAAAAAAAAAGAAGAGACGTTTCCGAAACATAAACAACAGTACTGTAACATGTAAAGTGTCCCAAAAAGAGGCTTTCTCCGAGACATAAACTACAATGCTGCATGTTATTTACAGAATGTTGCGTTCAGCCCCAGGTTAATTTTTATAGGCAGGTTTACGTTCAGTAGTTTGCCATACAGACCAGGCCCAAAGCCTTGGTCGGCAACTGGTCTAGGATGGAAGCTCTGACAGACGGCCAGCTAGAGCATTGCCTCGCTGATCTGGCAGCTTCTGCATCTAGTATTATTCCAGACGTGTTGTTACCTTTCCTCTGGAAAAAACGCAAATGGACTAGGCAAGCCGAGAGAGGAATCATGCTGCACATGGTCTCTAAATTCAGCCCAGGCTTTGTGCTATGGAGAGGTATAACCCCATTTTACAAACTATCGTCTATTAAGACGACATGGTGCTTTCTGAACGAGAAGTCAACATTACAGTCCAACTAACTGGTGTGTGGATTGAACCCACTATCCCGCCGTCAGCACACGGGAAGTTTCAGCGCGAGCCACACATATCTCTGAAACCTGGAAGTAGAACCCAGACCATTGTGTTAAACAACCAGACCTATCCACTACGCTACCAACATGTCTGATGTACTCTGTAATGTGAGCACATTCCATTTAAGTAAGTATTGATTTCTTAATCGGCTTATGCATCTGGGTAGGATATTTAACATATGCTGTCAGTGTGTAAACGGGCTGAGACAGGGACGGTTTTCATACGCGTCCCCTGTCTGGTGATTGGTGTATGGAGGGAAGGGTGGCGTCGAGTGTACGTGCAGTGATCCCAACATTTCCTGCAGGACTGCCAGGTGTTCAATCAGTTGACCGACAGCGATACATGTATGTAGAGAGCTATTGGCGGGTCTCGAAGAGCTCTTAACTACAGCGACTGACGTCCAGACAAACGGGGATATTGGGTAGGCATTGGTAAATACCAGTTAGCAGGAGAAGTAGAGGCAGACAGACATACAGACAGACAGACAGACAGACAGAAAAGAGGAAAAGAAAGGGGAAGGAGGGACGGATGGATGGACATGAGGAAGGAAGGAAGGAAATGAAGATGGAAGATATGGGAGAAGAAGAAAAATTGGCAGAAGGCGAAGAAGAAGAAGGAGAAAAGACGAGAAGAAGGGACAGAATAATAAGGGGGAAGAGGAGGAAAAGAAGAAGAAGAAGAAAAAAGAAAAAGAAGAAAGAGCAGCAGTAACAGCGAAAATTAAGAAGAAGAAGGAACAAGAGGAGAAAGAACACTTAACTTGCGTGTTTGTCGGCCTGTACTTCTCTGGGGGACTTACAGGCAGAAGAAGGGGTGAAGAAGCAGACCAGTGGTTCTTGAGAGAATTCCCAGACCTATGCTGCGATGGAACCTGTACCTTCCGGGCCTGAGGGCGGACACGGTTTCCTCTTATACATGCATTTATGTTAGTAAAGTTAGACTTCAAGGGTGACTTCTCGTTCAGATAGCAATGGCAACCTACTGCACGTAAAACTCCCTAGAAAATCAAGCTGGTATTGGGGTTGATCACAACGTCCTGTGAAGGACATGTAGCTTTTTGAAACCACTGCTTAGGATAGAAGGAATTAGAATAACAGCTTGCCTGCATCGAAAGAGTCATTTAAAGCCATTACCCCCTGTGTACAACTATCACCTTCAGATTGATAAGCTTATGAGGGTAAAACCGTCAGCAGCTGCTATTTGCGGCTGACTCAGTCGCAGCATTATTCATCTGAGCCAATGGTGGACCCTAATATAACTTCTCCTTAAGGGTTTCAACGGGGTAGGGATAATGGAAGAATCGCATCGAAAGAGTTCAGCAGCAAAGCGTGTGATTTGCGGCTGACTCAGTCGCAGCATTATTCATCTGAGCCAATGGTGGACCCTAATATAACTTCTCCTTAAGGGTTTCAACGGGGTAGGGATAATGGAAGAATCGCATCGAAAGAGTTCAGCAGCAAAGCGTGTGAATGAACAATCATAAATGTAGGATTAATCTAATCAGCTAGAGAACCTTCCTGTGAGTCATCTGCAATCATGTTTCACTGAGCTCCTGATTAAGTTAACTGCTTGCTCTGCAGGGTTTGGTCGTAACGCCTGGAAACAAGGTCGCTGCCGCTCTCATAAAATCAGCTTTAAAAGTGAGGTTTGATTATGTCTCCAATTAGGGGAGGTACGGGCAGCGATTAAGACAACTGGGTAGTGTTCCTCATGCGAGACCTAGTATTTATTAAGTGAGTCATTCATATATTTGGTAGTTTATGTATGAGTTTTATCGTGTCCATCGCTAACTGAAATCAGGTTCCAATCCGTTGGGATGGGGAGGGGTTGGGGTGCGGTGGGGAGGGGTTGGGAGGGGGTTCGTGTATTTTTGCTCCCTCGCTTTGAACTCCAGCATAATCCATACATGTGCTACTACTTTTTGTGCACCGGCATGATTTCCTTTTTACAAGCATCCCTCGCCATCAGATGAGCCCAGTCCGACTTCTGAGGTACTTGTAATTTACGTCCCCAAGTCAAGGGCGAGAAGTCAACATTTTAGTCCAACTGAACTGCGTAGGAGTTGATCCCGCTACTTTGGCATCAGCAAACCGGAAGTTTAAGAGTCTCTTATCCAATCAGCAATACTGACCTCCCCAATCCAGTTGAAACCAGTCATCATCATTACGTTCTAAGTTCATTGCAGAGAGTCGCTCTCCTTAACGATTCTTGATTCTTCATACATCACACGCCAGATGCAGTGTCATGACCGAGGTGTTTGTGATGCCCTGTTTCAACCGTCTTGTTTGTTGGTCCCTACCTCGCCTTTCAGAAACGCAACCTTCCATTACTGTTATGTCTAAACCACTGATAGATTTCATATGGCCAACATATGGTAGACTCCGAGACATTGTTCTGTATAGGAGCCAGTTTTCTTCCATGTTTATCACGACAGTCTTCTTCTTTCTTCGCCTGCCTCCGATGATGACAGGCTCCTATAGAAATTCTTGTATTGAACTTCAGTGGCACTGGGTTATTGTAGTGCTCATATGGACATTGTTTTTTATTGACTTCAGTGAAGCAGTGACACTGAATGACGATATTGCTCTTGTAGAAATCCTTGTATTGACGTTAGTGAAGCAATGACGCTGGGTTATGGTAGCGCTCCTATAGAAATGCTTGTATTGACTTATTTGAAGCAGTGACACTGAAGACGATATTGCTCCTATAAATTACACGTGCTATAACTATGCCTTATGGGACGCAGAGATGTTTCCAAAGCACCAGGGCCAGGTTCTATACTGGCCAAGACCTACTAACGCGTCCTAGTCGTGCGTCCTGGGCAACAGGTCCCTTCGGGGTCCTGGCTAACGTAGTAGGATCGTTGATTCTTCCGAAGTCGGAGAGTATCTGCCTGCACGGCGAGGAACCACCAGTCTGCACACCAATCAGCCAGACATGGGACAACGGATACTCACGCAAACCCCAGGTCCTGTATGACATCATACTGATGTTGGACAACAGGATGCCTTCATCCGACATACAGGACTTCACGCTGGAGTTCACAGTCAGAGAACACAAGCAAGCAAGCAACCATTCCTTATGTGGGTGGGTTTTCCAGTTCCAAGTTTAGCCTGAACAGAGGTCTACTGGTCCAAATGCCGAGGACAACGTGTGCGGCGCACACAGGCCCTTATCCGCAACGGCTAGACGGCTGATCTGTTAACCTAGGTTCAGGGGAAGGTATACTATACGATTACTTATTTGTAAATAATCCATTCCCTGGAGGTCGTCGCTGGAGCTTCAGGGTTCGTGCTTTGTGCAGCAATTTTGGCAGACCGCTCTGCAGAAAGAGGTCCATACATATGGGGGTATGAGCCCGTTACAATGAAGTCGAACCTTTTGCCTTGAAACCTATTAAACCATTGAGGTAGAAAAGCTAGCGTTGTGGCGACAGGTTACAGGCGCGTTTCGCAACCCCGCAGACCGCTTTTGAGACACATCTGCAGGCGATTTGGAAGCAGACCGCCTTGCGCTGGTTTTCATATAATAGTATTGGCGTCGGTCGTTCAGAAAACAATGGTTTAACAACTGAACGTAAAATTGCCTAGTAAATCACAAACAGCCACAAAATGCTGTGGTTGACTGCGATGTCATGTAAAGGACATGCAAACTAACTTTACTAAGATCAGCAGTGCGGTAAACATACAGAAAGACAACGTGTACTAGCTTATTACACGGTTGTCTTTTCATGAATGATCTCCCCTGCATTATCTCAACACCATGGTAGGAAATCCAATCGGCACCTCGTAAATGATGGGACACATCCCGCGGTGAGGCAAACGACACAGCTCTGGTTCCCAAACATTTTTTAAAAATATCCTATTTACAGGACATCGCTGTCAACACCAGGAGTTTACTGCTGTTGTTGATGTCTTGGCAAGTTTACGTTCAGTAGTTTGCCATTTATTTTTGAACGACCGGCTTCAATCGCAACACATTAAAACCCAACACGACGCGGTCTGCTGCCAAATCGATCGCAGCTGTGTTTCGAACGCAGGTAAGCGGGCTCACGAATCTCGTCCGCAAGCCCTTAGCCACGGAGCCCGGCTCCCGAGTATTAGCTGAGATAAACGGACACTTCTAGGGTGCCCTTTGCTTTTCGCTAGAGTACCACAGGTTAGGGTGCCCTATCAAATTTAAAGGTTTGGTAATTCCTGAAAGCGCAGTCTAAAACCATGTGGATGTGGAAAGCAGGGGGAAACTACCGCATTTTATTACCAGTTTTGGTCCTGTGCCTTTGGAAACTTTAAATTCTCAGGATACTATATGGAGCCAAGCCTGATGTATGGAAGCGAATCACGGATAATTAGCAGGCAAGTGAGACGTTATTTGGAAGCTGGGGATATGTGGTTTTATAGAAGAATGATGATAACACCGAGGACATATAGGAAAAGCAATGAAGATATCGTAAAGAAGTTAACTCACAAAGAGCACTGGTTACTGGCATCAGAAATAGACACATTCTTCGAGCATGTCAAGAGAAGAAGCAAGCTGACGTAGGTCGTCACAACGGAAAGGTTGGAGGAGAAGAGGGACAGGGGGAGACCAAGAGAGAAGATGCTGGACAGTTTGACATTATGGCAATGGAGGTTCGTTGGTATCAGAAATGATTGGAAGCGAGAAGGATGTGGACAGACATGATCACCATCGCCACACGACATGGACTACAAGAAGGGGAAGAAGAAGCACCATACTCGGTGGTACTCAAGCCAACAGCAAAGGGCACCTTTGAAAAGTCTACATATCTTGACAAAGGGCACCCCAGTCTACATATCTCGACAAAGGGCACCCCAGTCTACATATCTCGACAAAGGGCACCCCAGTCTACATATCTCGACAAAGAGCACCCCAGTCTACGTATCCCGACAAAAGGAACCCCAGTCTACTTATCCCGACAAAGGGCACCCCAGTCTACGTATCCCGACAAAGGGCACCCCAGTCTACGTATCCCGACAAAGGGCACCCCAGTCTACGTATCCCGACAAAGGGCACCCCAGTCTACGTATCCCGACAAAGGGCACCCCAGTCTACGTATCCCGACAAAGGGCACCCCAGTCTACTTATTCTGACAAAGGGCACCCCAGTTTACATATCCCGACAAAGGGCACCCCAGTCTACATATCCAGACAAAGGGCACCCCAGTCTACATATCCAGACAAAGGGCACCCCAGTCTAGGTATCCCGACAAAGGGTCGTCCACCAATTCAGAATTTCAACCTTTTGTTGACAGGTACAATTATGCGCATTACCTGATGTTCTTAAAGGAAGCAAAGAATAGTGACACTGCAAACTACGAATAAATAAATTGGAGAACTTGATGACAACGGGCAAAATCAAAGGGCTTAAAACAATGGGAAGGCAGAGAAGTAAATACATGGATGGCTTGGCCACGTGATATGGTCGAGACAAGAACACTGAGCTGATCTACGCACACTGCTGATCCAGTGAGATGGCGAATCATGACCGTCCAAGTTTATCGGCATGGCACATGATGAATGATGAATGAAACTATGATCCAAGAGACGACTAAAGTGGGTTGGTGAAGGGCATGGCTATTCCATCTCGTAGGAAACTTTAGCTGCAAAATGCAATCAATGAAATCTACAGATCAGGAGAGAAGGATAACTCAGTCAACCAATGTGAAAGGAGACCACTAGAAGAAGTAGGAGGTCTGCAGATAAAGTCTCGAGACGTCTTTATAGTTGACGTACTGTTTAATTGTAAAGTCTAACATTGATACCAGGCAATCTGTTGGAAAGTAAAGACGGCCACAATGATAGTCGGATTATCGCGCATTGAGATTATAGCACCATATTCCCAGTATGCCGAAAAGGCGTGAAAACTGGTCCTTTGTATACTTTTACTAATGGGCAAACTGCTATGGAATTGTGTAATGCGAGCAACGTTCACACTGGTCCTCCTGGTTTGTCGCTATTACGAGATGGCCAGACGATGTATTCTCTACACTAGGGTAGTTTTTAGCGAGCCGTTAGTGAACATTAGGCAGCGAGTTTATTATCCTTTTTCTTATTTATTAAATACTTATATCGTCCACATCGTCAATCGAACCTAGTCTGCTCGTGTTAGAGGCAAACGTCGTACATCTGAACCACTCGGCGGGCAGAAAGAAAATGTAGCAAATGTAATAGGAAGGCAAAGGCATCAAAGACGAGAATGTGGTACAAGAGGGAATTATAAAGTACGTGTGTAACGCAAAAAGACCACTTTCCGCGCCTTGGTTATTATTTTGTATATGGTGCTAACATGTCACGCCGGCTGCCTATACTTTCCAGAATATTCCCTGGTGCCTTTTGTAGTCTAGGTCAGCTTGGGAGCCCAGTTTAGTGGGGGGAAAGGTCGCCCGTGTCTTACTGAGGCCAACACGGGAAACAAAGAATGGAAGTGCTGTAACATACCATGTGTGTCGTAAGAGACGACCAGTGAGGGTTGATGTGAGACTGCTTACCTTATCTCTTAGATGACGTTGGCTGTCAAGCCTAACTGATGAGCAGTTAGTTACGTTTCGAGAAAGGTGCCCTTTCAAACGATATACTCCCTCAAAACCTGGAAAATATGGCATACAAAGAAGTAGGTGCTGTTGTGACAGTGAGTGATTCTTCATTTATTTTCAGTATGCAAGTTTACATCGGCAGAGAACCTTCGCACCCCCCGCCCCACCCCCACACAAACACAAACACACACACACACACACACACACACACACACACACACACACTCAAAGTAGAAAGAGTTGTACTGGACATGGTGAAAGGCTTTTAAAATAGTCGAAGGAATATTAGTTGCGACAACTTTCTTTTTTTTTTTTTACAAGCTTGAAATTGTCACAGATATTGTAGTGGGAAAAGTTTACAATTTTAGGAACAATAAGGAAAAAAACACAAGAGTTGAACTTCCAAAAGAGCCTAGTGTGAGCTGGGAAAGGCTTGTGTGACATTTGACGATGAAGGACAGACGAAGAAGAGGGAAAGGTGGAAAGTTAAAACAAAATACAAAAAAAGTGGAAGACGACAAGAATAACATCAAGAGGTGGCAGGGATTAAGAATGTTAGAAGACTTAATACTAAATATATTTAAGAATCTGTGGATGCGCTGGTGACTTTCCCACGCATGCTCCATGTCCTTCTTTAAAAGAGTAACAGCAGGGGAAGACACCGAGAGGCCTGGAGAATCCTGGCTCATGTTACAGCTGAATCGGCCACACAATACCTGGAGGTCGTTCCATGATCCACACACCTGTCGAAATGGAAATGCCTGGTTGGGGTTGACTTCTCTCCCTCCCTCTTCGCATTCTTTCTACCACTCCCCACCCATCTTCACTTCACATTGAATGTGTTCAACTGGTCTCCGTTTTTGTGCGAAAATCATATATGCTGTATTATAAAGGAAGGGTTAGAGAGCAGGCCATCTCATTCTGTGTGCTTGACACACTGCAAGTACCAGCATACACACACAGACCATTGAGCCACTTGAAATCTAGCGGTCACATCATAGCTACACTAATCACTTCACACCAGGAAGTAGAAAGTGAAAAAATATACCGCAAATTATGTTTTCTAAAGTGTTATTTTAAAATTGTTGTGAGATTTGGGTTGACCACGTAGTTTGGGAGATGGGATCGCTGACAGCAACAACAACATCAGCAGCAAAAACAACAGCAGCAGCAACAGCACTACAAGTGGCCGGTGAATTCAAACTTCAGTGGTATAGGATCATCAAGTAGCAGGCCCGTTTTACAGGGTGTATTTTTAATGACTGTGCAGTGTTTGAAAATATTGCTGCTCCAAGTTTTGTATTTACCTATTATGTTGCATGAACTTTGCAGAGGGTGAATACAAAACTTGGACCGGCAATATTTTCAAACACTGCACAGTCATTAAAAATACACCCTATAGAATGTCGATCTCCTGCTAGAATACCTCTCCATCTTTCGTCAGTTCCCCTGCTTCCTGCATTATCACGCACTAGTGTATGCCTGCTTTTAATGGGGATTTCTACGGCGAGGTTCTTAAGCCGTCTGCCTCATGCTGTGAAGGTTGTGGTTTCATTGGTGGAACCCGTCATTCGGTTCACGAGTACACTTTTCTCGGAGCCTCCTGGGGGTCGTCGCTGGAGCTACTGAGTGCATTCTCTGGGCGAACTATTTATTTATTTTCATGTAGAGTTTTTCACGTAGTTATATCGGTGTGTGTTTGTTGTGTGTGTGTGTGTGTGTGTTTTTTTTTTTTTTTCACGTAGTTGTATCGGTGTGTGTTTGTTGTGTGTGTATGTGTGTGCTGACGAAGGCTTTGGCCGCAGAGTCCATGTTGTTATTTGTGATCGTGAATCACACACACACACACACACACACACACACACAAAAGCGAGAAGTAGACGGTAGTCCTTATACCGTCTACTTCTCGCTTGTGTGTGTGTGTGTGTGTGTGTGTGCGTGTGTGTGTGATTCATACATTGTCTAAAGCATCGTGACGTTTCCAAACCAATCTTTGAAAAAGGATGTCCAGTCCCCGATCAACTAACTATCTGCTTATCGACACGTTATTCTTGAGACCTTTATGGTGTTTCTTGTCCACTTGTGCATAATCAAACTCCTACTGATACAATTAGTATTGAGATTCCTCGCTGGCTGTTGAAGATGAATATGGGAGCACGTAAGGAAACGTCCCGAGTGCCGTGATTTCGGTTCTTAATTGATACAACTCAACAACTTGAGCTTTCAGATATCGTATTGCTTATTTCGCATCCTGTGATATATGTTTCCCTGTTTTGTGTTGTATATTTGTAAAGTCCCCTTTACACGCCTAAAGCGCGTTATCCACCTGGAGCTATACCCATGTTATCATAGACCAAACAACACTAACTGGGTGGAGTGGTCAGTACCTCACCGACCGTCTTTACTTCCCACGTTATTTCTTGGTACCTTTTAACTTGGTTCACCTGGGAGCCCAGATTAATAATTAAACATTCGAAACTGCCTCGCTGCGAATCGAACCCACGACCCTCATGCTAGCGTATTTTTGCTTGCTTTTTTGAAAATGTCAGGTCAGGGTCAAATCCTTCTTTGGCCGGGTGGGTCAGGTTCTCACCTCTTCTCATGGTGATCTGTGACGTTTGATATATATAGCCACAGTTTCCGTGACTTTATATTGTAGATGATAAGGAATGTATTGTCAATGTTGTTGTTGAGTTACCTATTAACACCTGTAGATGTCAGGGCCTCAGAGCGTCTGTTTTCTTCTCTATCTACGGTATTCTCAACATTATATTGAATCTCGCTACTGTCACCAATTCCCTCCAATCATTTCTGTACTCATTGTTCGGCCTTGACATGCATTCATTAAGCGAATTGTTTGTGCTGGTATCTTATATGTAGAGGTCAGCTTGGCAGCTAGGCGCAATGCCTTGCGCTTAAACTCAATGTGCGCTGGCGTTGGGGTTGTGGGTTCTATCCACACACTATTCAGTATTTGGACTTCAAAGTTGACTTCTGGTGCAGAAAACAATGGCAAACTACTAAATGTAAAATTGACCAGTATAGCAACCTGGGGTTGAGAGGTTGAACGCAACGTCCTGCAACATTTTGTATACATGCATATAAGTAAACATGTTTCTTCTACTTTTATGAACGTCAATCAATACATGTGTGTGTGTCTATTTTAAAGAGACCAGAATGGGCGAATGGATAAGAGTGCTCGCTTGTAAACTTCCGGTGTGTTTTGATGGCGAGGTAGCGGGTTAAATCCCTACACTGATCTGTTGCACTAAAATGTTGACTTCTTGTCGTCGACTTGGAGACGTAAATTACAAGTACCTCAGAAGTCGGAGTGGGTTCGCCTGATGGCGAGGGACACTGATAATAGTGAAAGCTAGCCCACGCGCAAAAAAACGGTCCAGCGTGGACTACGGTCGAGTTCAAAGCGAGTACAAACAGTATGTTGTACAACTGGTGCCTGACTTGATGTCATTGTCTAGACGGCCGGTTTAACATTGACCCCACGTGATACCCAGACAACAGTTTAACATTGACCCCACGTGATACCCAGACAACTGTTTAGATAAACTTTGTCCCCTCCCCGTACCCATTTGAATATTCCCCCCTCCCCATTTAAACACCCAGATTCCTGTAGGGCTTTCACCCAACCAGCGCCATGTCGCTGTGTCCCGGCATATGTAATAACACACTGTAAACACCAGCTGTACGTCGTCGACCAGTTGAGCGTAGTACATACACACACTCTCTCTTTACCTCTACAGTAACATGGCCACCGCCTGTAAGGTTCTCAATAGACACCTTTGTTTGGTTTATTCATGATATAACGTCATTGCTAACATTCAGTTGTGAAACTTTCATGAGAAGATAGTGTTTCGTTTGCCGGCAATATTATGTGAACTTCTTGGATATACATATTCACGAATAGCGACGCTTGTGAAAGTATATGAACCGTGACGGGCAGCGTGGTTTCATAGACAGAAAGTGTTAGGTTAGTATTTGCATGTGTACTAATAACGTTATCATAAAGATACTGGGTTCTTTGCAGGACGTGGCTGTCACGACATTTCACCAAGAGGACTCTCGACTCTTTGCCAGCTCTCTTGCTGCATGTATATAAATGCCCAGGGTGTCTTTTATGTCTGTGTTCGCGACGGGTTGGTCGGGTCCTGCCTCGTTTACCAAGAACCTGCCTTCAAACCAGGTACCAGGAAATGTACTGGAAAGTGAAAGCGACCGGTGTGATTGTGACCACATCAGCCATCGAGTGCCGATTGGTCTAGCAAAATATGGGTCTAGTACCATATACCCACCGGGGAGGCTAAGCCGGTCAATAAATGCCCGCAGAAGTCGGATGTGTCGGCCGAAATGGCAGTATCGCAGCTCTGCTGTAAACACACACAACGCAAGTAATTTCAAAACAACGAAGAAGTACCACATACCCAACAGACTTATGGCCTATTTTTTTTTGTTGCGCTCACTCGCTTTGAACTCAAGCGTAGTTCATATACAATACTTCTAATAGTGCTGGACTGAATCTTGCGTGTGGATTAGCTTTTACCTATTAACAATGTCCCTCGCCATCGGGCGAACCCACTCCGATTTCAGAGGTACTGGTAATTTACGTCCCCAAGTCAAGGACGAGTATGGCGTATAAAAGACTTCTTTATTTACTAGTTACTCACGTGGCTTTCATTACTGTTCCCGTTAAAACACTGTTGCGTGTGATGTTAGTTTGTTGTATGCTCTTTACAGGTCGTCGCAATTATGAAGTAGTATAGATAAATAGAGCAACGGGAAGACCACGTAATAGATGATGTGGTGATATCAAGAACAGCTTGAGAGAAATTAATAGCAATTTACAAAGCATTTAGAAAGAGGGCATACTAATCTGTACATCTTCTCCCAACAGTTCAGTGAGGTAGATGGAGGAAGAGGAAAGGAAGAAGACGAAGAAGGATGAGGAAGTGATAATCTTGATGTGACCAGAGTATTAGTCTTTATTCTGATTTATGGGCTATGAGAAAGTTTTATTCGTTGGTTAGCTCATAAAGATTGTCAGTACTTATGTTTCTGTTTGATCCGCGATATTCCAAAAAATGTATCTGTGACAATTAAGTTCACCAGTCTCTGGCCGAGTGGCTACAATGCCGGATTGTCCTTCGAGAGACCCGGGTTCGAATCCTCGGTAAGGTGTGGAGTTTTTTTCTGTCAAAAAGAAAACTCTAAACTCTAACCTGCACAGTTCGCGGCGACTGCACTAGACAGACAACCTTAATTTCTCAGGTTTAAGACCCCCTTGTCATACATCGGAAGGTACTATTTTTTTTTTTTAATTCGCATATCCTTTACAGGACATCGCTGTCAACAGCAGCATCTTTCAGCTGTCTGTTGATTTCTTGGCAAGATTACGCTCAGTAGTTTGCCATTGATTTCTGAGCAGCCGGCTCAGTTATCCCGCAAGTCACCAGCGGGGGTAGAACCGCTCTCAGTTCTCACCCGCTACGAGACTCTGCGTGATAAACGGGATTACGGAGAAAGTATTGTAACCCCTCGGACAGAGAGACGGCTGGAAGGTACTATAGTGGCAGTAAATGACAGACAGACAGTCTCGATTCTCTTTTTGAGTGATTCTTATTGTAAAATATCCTCCCAACCAAACAATGCCTCGTTGTTCGTCCATGGTGCAAATCGATAGTGGGTCAACCATTTTGTAATCGCTATTGCTCATGCGCAAACTGTTCAATACTTACGACCCTTATAGTATAAGTTATACAGAGTATTGCTTAACAGCCAGTTTGTGTCCTGAAATAAGATTTTTCCTTTGTCCATATTCTCCCATGCACTTTATAATAAAAAACCTGCTACTTAATGACTTTCCCTCGCATTTAGGGAACATGAAGCAGCTATGGAACTACTCGTCTGCAATGAAGGCGTTCCTTTACACAAGCAAACCCAAATGCGTACGAGCGTTGTGCGGCAGGAGGGCATATTTCCACGAGCGCTACATTTGGCCATAATTAATACGGTAAAGGTCAGCCCTGTTTTGTGAGCTCTGCGGTTTGCTGCCGTTACTGCTTCTGGTGGGACAGTGGCATGCGTTCCCTGGCATAGTTTTGCATGTACATGTGTACACAGTCCACGACACTCGCATGGCTTCACTGCCTTTATTCTTCTCTGGGGTTGGTTTATTTGCGTCAGTCCATGGTTTGGCTCTTTCGCGCCGCTTTACTTGGTTTTGCTGAAATGGGAGGCGTGGAAGCACACGCAGTGGTTAGCATACTTGACTGCCGGCCCGGTGGTCATGTATCTGAATACCAGTATTTTGGGATTTATTTTTCTTGACCAGGTCGATCCAGTCTTTAAAAAAGTCTTAAAAGTCGAGAGGATCGACTTCGTTACCCCGGGTTTGATCCCATATGGCTCGTTTGTTTTTTTTCGCAGAACGGCCTGCCGAAAGCATCGCACAAAACACGAACGCTGTACCTCCAGCGACGACCCCCAGGAGTTCCCGAGAAAAATGCATTCGTGAACCGAAATACCTAATCGGGAATCGAACCCACAACCTTCGGAGAGTGAGGCAGACGGCGTAACCACTTCACCGCAGAGACTCTAACCAGTCTAAAATTATTACCAGAACATTGTTGGTTGTTTGTTTGGTATATGGTTGACTGTTTGTTTCGTTGTATGGTTGGTTGGTTGTATGGTTGACTGTATTGTTGGTTGGTTGAATTTTTCATGTCTTTTGCAGAACGTTACGGTCAACTCAAGGTTGATTTTCTGTACGATTTTACGTGCAGTAGTTTGCCATTGCTTTCTGCGCGAGACGTAAATGTTTAAGTCAAAATGCATGTCGATGTTGGGGTTGAACACCTCACGTGACCTGGAAAGTAATAGTAATAGGACCGGGACTGTGGTGTAGGGGTAATGAACGCGTCTCACAATCCTCCGTTATACCGAGTCGAGGGTTTGCCATCTGCTGTGGGTGGTTTGGAAGCAGACCGTCTAGCGTTGGTTTCCATGGTATGAGGCGTCGGTTGTAGACAAAGCGATGGCAAAATACTGAACGTAAAAATTATCTAGTATACCACAAACAGCTAAAAATGCTGAGGTTGAACGCGACGTCCTGTTAAGGACGTATTTAAATAATAATAAGACAACCTGGAAGTAAAAGTAATAGGACAAGCCTGATGTTATACTAGCCCACGTTATACTGTTACTTTATAGCCTGTAGTCCTAGCCAGCTGTTATAATAACCCACGCTACCGTATTACTTTATAGCCTCTTGTCTAAGCCGCCTGTTATAATAACCCACGCTACCGTATTACTTTATAGCCTCTTGTCTAAGCCGCCTGTTATAATAACCCACGCTACCGTATTACTTTATAGCCTCTTGTCTAAGCCGCCTGTTATAATAACCCACGCTACCGTATTACTTTATAGCCTCTCGTCTAAGCCGCCTGTTATAATAACCCACGCTACCGTATTACTTTATAGCCTCTTGTCTAAGCCGCCTGTTATATTAACCCACGCTACCGTATTACTTTATAGCCTCTTGTCTAAGCCGCCTGTTATAATAACCCACGCTACCGTATTACTTTATAGCCTCTTGTCTAAGCCGCCTGTTATGTTTACTTACCCACGTTGTCCTATTGCTGTGTAGTCTGTTGTCCAATAATATAATAACGGTTAGTTGGTTGGTTTCTTGTATGGTTGTTTTGTTGTTTGATTGGTTGTATGGTTGGTTGTTTGTATAGTTTGTGTGGTTGTTTTTGTATGGTTGGTTGATTGTATGGTTGGTTGTATGGTTGGTTGGTTGGTTGTATGTTTGGTTGACTGTATGATTTTTGTTTGTTATATCCTGGCTGGTTGTATAGTGGGTTGAGTGTACAGTTGCTTGCTTGGTTGGTTGTATTGTTGATTGGTTCGGTGGATGGTTGATTGTATGGTTGGTTGGATGTATAGTTAGTTGGTTGTTTGGTTTTATGGTTGGTCAAATGGTTAGTTTTTTTTTTTTTTTGGTATGGTTTGTTGGTTGTATGGTTAAATGGTGGGTTGGTTGGTTGGTTGTATAGTTTGTTTGGTTTTATGGTTGGTTGGTGGGTTGTATGGTTTGTTGTTTGAATGGTTGGTTGGTTGTATGGTTGGTTTTGTGGTTGTATGTATGTTTTTTTTCGATGGCTGCTTGTATTGTGGTTGGTTGGTTGTATGGTTGTTCAGTGGGTGAAGTCCCATGCATTGGTGTTCAGATTGCTTGAGCCCTGAAATGAACCTGCATCTCTGGGATATTTTTGTCCCGAGTTATTATTTGTAGACTAGGTCGAGCCGGGAGCACAGGACCATCATACTGGTAGGGAAGTGAGCCGATGACTGTGGTCTGCTCGTGGCTGTTGCATGTCTGCTTGAAACTCGCACCCCCTGCTTGTTCAACAGGTTAGACACCAGGCCATATTTGAACACCCGATATTGTTGAACGGCAGACTCAATGTTTGCTGAACTTAAAATTAAATTTGGCCGCCTGAAAAACGTAACGCATTACATGCCAGTTACAGAAGCGTGCGAAGTAATAATCTCTCGCACACAGACACACGCACTTTCTCACAGGATATGTATTAAGTTGTGTGACGGTTTATTCCATGCTCAGTCTTCGTAGACTTAGATGGATAGGACATCTTAGGAGGATGGATGATGGTAGAATACCAAAGGACATCTTTTTTGGTGAATAACAGATGAGTAAGAGATCTCAGGGTCGGCCTCTACTACGATACAAAGATGTGTGTAAGCGGGACTTGATTAATACGGGCATTGATAATGCACATTGGGAGCAAGTCGCCGCTGAACGTGTTGCATGGAGGGCAAACATCAGAAATGGAATAAAGACAAAGGAAAAAATTATTGCAGATAAGTCACACACTGAGCGTGTGAAACGTAAGATGGTGCGTGATGGTGAAAATAACCACGTGTTCACATGCACCCACTGTGAACGAACATTTACAGCGCGAATTGGCCTTATCAGTCACATTCGCTACCGCCATGGGTAAAAGTTATTATGCCTTTTTGAAGCACAAACTATCGTCTGTCAAGACGGCAAGGTGCCAATGGTATATTAGACAATGATATAGTAACTTGGCCAACCATTACCCTCAAATTTGCAGACGCGGACACAGAAATTCGTGGAAGATCATGGAAACATGGCGATAGGTGTTGAAAAATCTAACCACGCGTCGGGTGCAAGTGTTCTTAATACAATTAAATAGGAAATCGAGCAATGTGGGTATAATAACAATTACAACCATATCCATTAACACCCACTTAGCACCCCGCCACTAGAGATGACAGTCGTTGTTGTGCAGTAGATAACTCGTTAACTTGCTAACAATTAGGTTCGGGTTGACAAGCCATGTTTTATTTCGATCTTATAAGACTCTGATATTGTCTCAGCTTAGCAACGTGGCTAACAGAGATTTGGTAAGGAATTTTCAGACCTGGAGGAATGGATTTATTATGAAAGGAATTGGGGCAACTATGGGTATATTATTTTATAACAGAGATTTGGTAGGGAATTTTCAGACCTGGAGGAATGGATTTATTATGAAAGGGATTAGGGCAACTATGGGTATATTATGAAGGGGATTGGGGAACTATGGGTATATTATGAAGGGGATTGGGGCAACTATGGGTATATTATTTTATAACAGAGATTTGGTAGGGAATTTTCAGACCTGGAGGAATGGATTTATTATGAAAGGGATTAGGGCAACTATGGGTATATTATGAAGGGGATTGGGGCAACTATGGGTATATTATGAAGGGGATTGGGGAACTATGGGTATATTATGAAGGGGATTGGGGCAACTATGGGTATATTATTTTATAACAGAGATTTGGTAGGGAATTTTCAGACCTGGAAGAATGGATTTATTATGAAGGGGATTGGGGCAACTATGGGTATATTATGAAGGGGATTGGGGCAACTATGGGTATATTATGAAGGGGATTGGGGCAACTATGGGTATATTATGAAGGGGATTGGGGCAACTATGGGTATATTATGAAGGGGATTGGGGCAACTATGGGTATATTATGAAGGGGATTGGGGCAACTATGGGTATATTATGAAGGGGATTGGGGCAACTATGGGTATATTATGAAGGGGATTGGGGAACTATGGGTATATTATGAAGGGGATTGGGGTAACTATGGGTATATTATTTTATAACAGAGATTTGGTAGGGAATTATCAGACCTGGAAGAATGGATTTATTATGAAGGGGATTGGGGCAACTATGAGTATATTATGAAGAGGATTGGGGAACTATGGGTATATTATGAAGGGGATTGGGGCAACTATGGGTATATTATTTTATAACAGAGATTTGGTAGGGAATTTTCAGACCTGGAAGAATGGATTTATTATGAAGGGGATTGGGGCAACTATGGGTATATTATGAAGGGGATTGGGGCAACTATGGGTATATTATGAAGGGGATTGGGGCAACTATGGGTATATTATGAAGGGGATTGGGGAACTATGGGTATATTATGAAGGGGATTGGGGCAACTATGGGTATATTATTTTATAACAGAGATTTGGTAGGGAATTTTCAGACCTGGAAGAATGGATTTATTATGAAGGGGATTGGGGCAACTATGGGTATATTATGAAGGGGATTGGGGCAACTATGGGTATATTATGAAGGGGATTGGGGCAACTATGGGTATATTATGAAGGGGATTGGGGCAACTATGGGTATATTATGAAGGGGATTGTGGCAACTATGGGTATATTATGAAGGGGATTGGGGCAACTATGGGTATATTATGAAGGGGATTGGGGCAACTATGGGTATATTATGAAGGGGATTGGGGCAACTATGGGTATATTATGAAGGGGATTGGGGCAACTATGGGTATATTATGAAGGGGATTGAGGCAACTATGGGTATATTATGAAGGGGATTGGGGCAACTATGGGTATATTATGAAGGGGATTGGGGCAATTATGGGTATATTATTTTTGTTTGGTTTTTGCGCTCGCTGCCATTGAACTCAAGCGTAGTCAATAACAGTAATTCTAGTAGCACTTGACTGAATTTTGCGTGTGGATTAGCTTTCCCTATCACCAGTGTCCCTGGCCATCAGGGGAACCCACTCCGACTTCTGAAGCACTTGTAAGTTACGTTCCAAGGCTAAGAGATCTGGTCAACCATAGACATCTTCAGACTGCAGTGGTGATAATTGCACTGCGACTAGCTACCCTTCTTAGTTTACATCCCCTTCTCAGATAACCTACCCTTCCCAGATAAACTACCCTTCTTAGTTTACATCCCCTTCTCAGATAACCTACCCTTCCCAGATAAACTACCCTTCCCAGATTACCTCCCCATTTTTAGATCATCTATCCGTCCTAGATTACATATGCTTGATATTGCCCTTGCATCTTAGATTATTTTACCCTTTCTACATAACCCACCCTTCTGTAATTACCCACCCTTCTGAAATTACCCACCCTTCTTAGATCACAAGGACGAGAAGTTAACATTTAAGTCCAGCTGACCGGGTTAGGGATTGATCCCGCTACCTCGGCATCAGCACGCCGGAAGAATAAGAGCGAGCGATTTTATCCATTCGGCCAAGCCGACCATACAGTTGATGAAATACGCGCGTCCTCTGGACAAACAGTTGTACACAATAAGGCGTACATAACAGATCATTGAAACAGATAGCGGGAGAGCTGGCGTATGACGCGCATCATAAAAACATATCTGCAGCATTGTGCTAATTTATTGTTGAGTTAGCAGTGTGCTGTGGAAAAATTCGGCCCTGCTGTCGGGCTGCACCAGTTATTCCCAAACTTCGTTTTCATGTGGGGGACACACTGTGGGAATGTGTCCGCGCCACTGTATACATGTCAGTTGTGGTTGCGGGACTTAATGCGCTTGCGTTTAAACTTCCGGTAAGCTGACGGCGGGGTTATGGGTTCAGTCGACGCACCGATCAGTCAGTTGCACATATACAGGGACTTCTCGGTCAGATCCAGTGGCAATCCCCTGAACGTAAAGTTGGCCAGTAAATCAACCAGGCGTTGGAGGTTGAACGCAGCATCATGCAAATGACATGCACCACACAGGTAGCTTTATGTCAGTTATGGAGATGTCATACATAATTACCAGGTTGTATGACATGTAAAAAGTAAATACCTCTTATTTATACGCATTCAGGCAGAATGGGCATATGGTACTTACGCTTTATTTTAAAAAAATTAGATTTATATACTCTGTCTCTTCTTTCCCTCCTCGCCTCCCCGCGCCTTCCCAGAAGCACTTAGCGTGTACACAATACTGCAGCTATAAGGACATGTGATCCTTATAACCAATATATATATATATATATATATATAATCTTTCTTCTTCTTCTTCTTCTTCTTCTTCTTCCTTCTTCTTCTTCTTCTTCTTCTTCTTCTTCTTCTTCTTCTTCTCTTTACCGTAGCCCCCCCCCTCCTTCTCGTCTTTTTCTTCTTCACCCCCCCTCTCTTCTTCTTCTTCTTCTTCTTCTTCTTCTTCTTCTTCTTCTTCTTCTTCTTCTTCTTCTTCTTCTTCTTCTTCTTCTTCTTCTTCTTCTGTCTCCTCCTCCTCCTCCTCTTCTTCTTCTTCTTCTTCTTCTTCTTCTTCTTCTTCTTCTTCTTCTTCTTCTTCTTCTTCTTCTTCTTCTTCTTCTTCTTCTTCTTCTTCTTCTTCATCATCTCCCCCCTCTTCTTCTTCTTCTTCTTCTTCTTCTTCTTCTTCTTCTTCTTCTTCTTCTTCTTCTTCTTCTTCTTCTTTACTGTAGACCCCCCCCCCCTCCTTCTCGTCTTTTTCTTCTTCATCTCCCCCCTCTTCTTCTTCTTCTTCTTCTTCTTCTTCTTCTTCTTCTTCTTCCTCCTCCTCCTCCTCCTCCTCCTCCTCCTCCTCCTCCTCCTCCTCCTCCTCCTCTTCTTCTTCTTCTTCTTCTTCTTCTTCTTCTTCTTCTTCTTCTGCTGCTGCTGCTGCTGCTGCTGCTGCTGCTGCTGCTGCTGCTGCTGCTGCTGCTGCTGCTTCTTCTTCTTCTTCTTCTTCTTCTTCTTCTTCTGTATTTTCTTCGTCTTTGTCTGCTCGGCTGCTACTGCTCTCTTCCCCCCTTCTTCTCAAACTTCAGCGCTGCGTTCTCTATTTGTTTCCCTCGCCTTGTCATCGTCGTCGTGGGCGACGTTGTTTCTCTTTCAAAAAGAACACCAGTTGGAAAGCCGTTGGATGTGGCGGACACAAGCGCTTGGGAACCGTCGAGGTGTGATGACGACATAACATGGCTCACTACATGTTCAGAGCAAGACTAAGAAACGTGTGGGACTCGGCAAAAGCCGGAGATTATGTTTCCAACAGTCTGTGGGCTGCAGGCATATCTGCATGTTGTATCTGGATTGTTTTGTTTGTGTTATTGAGTAGTGTAAATGTAGATATGGTTGGATGTTGTATCTTTTGTAAATGCCTTACCGACTGGCGTGGGCAAGCATGTCTATCAGATCTGTAACTGCATAATGGGACCGAATGAATTAGAAATACGATGTTTACTCCTATCTCGCGTAGACCGGGGTACTAACCACACTGTGAATATTTACAAACTATGAAATCAAAGGATAGTTACCCCACCCAGATTCATGGGTAGTGGATCATGCGCATAGCTTTCTCAGATAAGCGCGAAAAACTATGAGGACCCATTTTGCACGCTTATGGGGGAATGAAAGATTCCGCAGCGATTGGACATCGAAAAGAGTAGGCCGAATATGTCGCTGCTGAGGCAAAATTTTAGTTAGAATACCTTCTTCCCCCCCCCCCCCCACACACACACACAAGAATGTTTAGCTTGTGTGGTTCTAGTATACACACATTTGGATCCCCATGGGTGCTACAGAGTTTGTGTAATACAATGCATGTAATGTCATATATGTAATGTATGTGTATAACATATGAAGGCAGACAAGCAGTCATAATGCGCTAACATTTGGCCAGCATATACCCATCGCCAGTATAGTCTGCTACTGTGTGCTGTTTTCTGTGAGCACGCAACCTTTTCAGGTCAGATTTCATCAACGATTTGATGAATGGCTGTTTTCTCTTCCTCGCCATCATAGAGTGAGTGCCACTTCCTGCCTGCACTTCCCGAGGTCGCTGGTATCAAGATGCGTTCATCACATGTGCTTTTTGGTTCGTGTTTACTGAAAACATGAACTAAGCGGACACAAAGACCACTGTTGTACGTTTAACATTTTTGGGTGGAGCTGTGGTCGTCTGACAGCAAAACATGTTGGAACCACATCATATATCCGCATCGTTGTAGAAAATGGGGGAACTTGGGAGTAAGAATTGGCTCGGCCAGAGACGAGAGGTACATCGGGAGAATGAGGGGTTCTCGTCATCAACGAACACAGAACTGGTATATTAGATGTCAGACGCTGGTGTATGTAATGTTGGGATTGCCTGAGTGGTGTCTGGGTGAGAGGATGAGATGGTGTCTTGACGAGGGTTGAGTGGTATCTAGATGAGGAGATAACAGGTGTCTGGTGAGGGGATGAGTGTTGTCTGGGTGAGGGGTGTCTGGACGAAGGCTGAGTGGTGTCTGGGTGAGGGGATTGATTATGTCTGGACGAGGGGTGAGGGGATGATGGTGACTGGTGAGCGATGTCTGGGTGAGGGGATGATGGTGTCTGGGTGAGGGGATTAGTTGTGTCTGGACGAGGGCTGAGTGGTGCCTGGATGAGGGGATTAGTTGTCTGGACAAGGGCTGAGCGGTGTCTGGGTGAGGGGATGAGTTGTGTCTGGACAAGGGTTGAGTGGTGTCTTGGTGAGGGGATGAGTGGTGTCTGGGTGAGGGGAACGAGTGATGTCTGGGTGAGGGGGCGAGTGATGTCTGGGTGAGGGGGCGACTGGTGTTTGGGTGTGGGGGTGAGTGGTGTCTGGGTGGAAGGATGGGTTGTGTTTGGATGAGGGGTGTCTGGATGAGGGCTGAGAGGATGAATGGTGTCTGGATGAGTGGTGTCTGGATGAGTGGTGTCAGGATGAGTGGTGTCTGTATGGGTGGTGTCTAGATGAGTTGTGTCTGAATGAGGGGCTGAAGGGTGTCTTTCTGAGAAGATGAATGGTGTCTGGATGAGTGGTGTTTGGATGAGGGGCTGAGTGGTTTCTGGATGAAGAGTTCTGGACGAAGGCTGAGTGGTGTCTTGATGAGTGGTGTCTGGATGAGTGGCTGAGTGGTGTTTGGATGAGGGGCTGAGTGGTGTCTGGATGAATGGTGTCTGGATGAGTGGTGTTTGGATGAGGGGCTGAGTCGTGTCTGGATGAAGGGTATCTTGACTAAGGCTGAGTGGTGTCTGGATGAGTGGTGTCTGGATGAATGGTGTCTGGATGAGTGGTGTCTGGATGAATGGTGTCTGGATGAATGGTGTCTGGATGAGTGGTGTCTGGATGAATGGTGTCTGGATGAATGGTGTCTGGATGAATGGTGTCTGGATGAATGGTGTCTGGATGAATGGTGTCTGGATGAGTGGTGTCAGGATGGGTGGGTTCTGGATGGGTGGTATGTAGATGAGTTATGTCTGAATGAAGAGCTGAAGGGTGTCTGGGTGAGAAGATGAATGGTGTCTGGATGAGTGGTGTTTGGATGAGTGGCTGAGTGGTGTCTGGATGAAGAGTTCTGGACGAAGGCTGAGTGGTGTCTGGATGAGTGGTGTCTGGATGAGTGGCTGAGTGGTGTCTGGATGAGTGGTGTCTGGATGAGTGGCTGAGTGGTGTCTGGATGAGGGGCTGAGTGGTGTCTGGATGAGTGGTGTTTGGATGAGGGGCTGAGTCATGTTTGGATGAAGGGTGTCTGGACTAAGGCTGAGTGGTGTCTGGATGAGTGGTGTCTGGATGAGTGGTGTCTGGATGAGTTGTGTCTGGATGAGTGGTGTCAAGATGGGTGGGTTCTGGATGGGTGGTGTGTAGATGAGTTATGTCTGAATGAGGGGCTGAAGGGTGTCTGGAGGAGGGAGGGGGTCTGGGTGAGTGGTGTCTGGACGAAGGCTGAGTGGTGTCTGAATGAGGGGTGTCTGGACGAGGGCTGAGTGGGTGGTGTCTGGGTGAGGGGATGAGTGGTGTCTGGTTGAGGGGATGAGTGGTGTCAGGGTGAAGGATTGATTGGTGTCTGCATGAGTGGTGTCTGGGTGAATGATATATGGATGAGTGGTTTCTGGATGAGTGATGTCCTGATGAGAGATGGGTGGTGTCAAGACGAGGGATGAGTAGTTTCTAAGTGAGGGGCTAAGTGGTGACTGGATGAGTGATGAGTAGTGTCTCGACGAGGGATAAGTGGTGACTGTGAGGGAATGATTCGTATCTCGGCGTGGGGATGAGTGGTGTGTGGATGAGGGAATGAATGGTGTCTGGTCGAGGGTGAGTGGTGTCTGGACGAGGGATGAGTTGTCTTGACGAGGGATGAGTGGTGTCTTGACGAGGGATGAGTATTGTCTGGATGAGGGATGAGTGATGACTGAATGAGGGATGAGTAGTGACTGGATGGGATGAGTAGTGTCTGGACGAGGGATCAGTGGTGTCTAGGTGAGGGGATGTGGTGTCTAGGTGAGGGGATGAATGGTTTCTGGACGACGGATGAGTGTTGTCTGGGTGAGAGGATGAGTGGTGTTTGTGTGAAGGAATGAGTAGTTTCTGGATGAGGGATGAGTGGTGTCTGGACGAGAGGCTTATGTCTGGGTGAGGGGGGGGGGGGGTGAGTGGTGTATATATGAAGAACTGAGTTTTCCATGCTTTCAGCATTTCTCTTATTGCGCCAGAAGATTGTTGGTTTGCTGTTACCTTCTCCTCCTCCTCGGACAAACTCTCCTCCGCAACTTCTTGCTGTGAAACACAATGTAATTCCGTAAGCTCTTCGGTGGTCAGCTCTTGGCTATGCTCTTCCACAAGCTCATCGATATCTTTGTTATCCACCTCCAGTCCCATGATCATGGCCAAAGACACAATCTCGTTGACTACAAGCTCCACAGGTACTATCTCAAACCCCTCAAAATCACATTCGGCAACGCTCTCCGGCCAAAGCTTCTTCCAAGCAGAAGTGAGGGTTCTCTTGGTAACCCCTTCCCACGCCATTTCGATCACCTTGAGGCAGGCAACGATGTGGAAGTGATATTTCCAAAACTCTCTGAGAGTGAGATTGGTCCCTTCAGTCACCTCAAACAATGCTCGAAGAGCGCTTTAGTGTAGAGCTTCTTAAAGTTAGAAATAACCTGCTGGTCCATAGGCTGGAGTAACGGAGTAGTGTTGGGAGGCAAAAACTGGATCTTGATGAATTTAAATTCTTCAAGAAGGTCATCTTGTAGTCCTGCAGGATGGGCAGGAACGTTGTCCATAACAAGCAAGATTCCCACCCTCACAGTCGCACAATCTGGGACTTCCCCTCCCCTCGTCACTCGTTATGCGAAACGTCACTCATTCAGCGAGTCATTTTTATTTGTTACAATTTATGTTGCTAGTTATGCGAATTACTCGTTATGCAAGTTGCTCGTTAAGCGAGGTTACTCTGTATCTCTTTCCTTCTATCTGTCTTTTTGTCTGCCCATATCTCGTTATTTCCATAATCCTGCCTGTCTGTCTCTCCCCTACATCCGCCTGTCTGTCAGTTTGCCTCTCTGTCAGTCAGCGTTGTTGTTCATGTATTCATTGGTGTAGAGAACAACTGTCTGACCTCGGGGCACCCTTGAGGTTTCACTGAACCTGTGTGTGACCTGGGTACAGGCATAACACGTGACCTTGGTTTGCTTCACTAACGTTCAAAAACACATCTCTCCAAGCCCTAATGTAATTTTACTACACACATGTCGGGAACACATACATGTTAGGAACATAAACATGTCAGCAACACACACATGTCAGCAACACACACATGTCAGCAACACACACATGTCAGCAACACACACATGTCAGCAACACACACATGTCAGGAACACACACATGACAGCAACACACACATGACAGCAACACACACATGACAGCAACACACACATGACAGCAACACACACATGTCAGGAACACACACCTGTCGGGAAGACACATATGAATAAATAAGATAATTTTACTACACACACGTCTCCACCTTACTAAGCATACTTGTCAAACAGGAAAACATTGTCTATTGTTTCCTCTGTCTACTTACTTTCCAGATCTTCTATAAGTGCAAATCAACAACTGTTGGTTTATTTTTCATGTTACTCCAGTTATTAGTCCTTTGAATTCATGTGTCCCCATTATTATGATCAAGTGCCTTACCGACTGGCGTTGGCAATCATGCTTCTCCTCGTCTTGCGATCTCCAACTACATGTATCAGTTCATGTGTTGACTAACTTCCTATCCAGAATTCTCTCTCGTTGTCTTACTCTGTCTTTCTTTTCACAAAACTTCAGTTGTCACAACATGTTCAAGCTTTTGTCTTCTCATAATGTTGCCCCCCCCCCTCCCCCCCCCCCAAAAAAAAAAAATAATTGGCTCTTTCTGAGGTTTGTGATAAGTTGTGTTTGCGACAAAATGTCCAGATTGTTCATTTTGATCACAACCATATGTTAAGATTGGTTCTATGTAATACACAAGAATTCTTTTTTCTATCTTCCAATGACACGGACTTATTGTATTCAATTTTCTTCATTTGATAGAATGCAGGTTTTACTTGTTCTGTTCTGCTCGCTATCTCTGTAATGAGTCTTCTATGTTTCCAATATGCTATATACATGCCAGTTCAACACGTATACATCTTCGCAATATTATTTCAGTGCCACCAAAGCCCGCAGGAACTGATAACAGAGATCGGTTGAAAGCAATAAAGTATAATAAAGGTCCCTAGCCACTTACTGTTGACGCCACTGTATGTCTATAAATAGAAACAACGTAACCTTTAACATCCTGCATACCGTCTATAAACATATATAATCTCTATTGAAAACCCAGACACGTTTGGCGGGTATTTTGAAAATTACCGAAGCAGAAATAGTCTGCAAATTGTATGCCAGTATTCATAAACTTGCCTACAGGAAACCCCCAAAAATGACATGGCTGATTGTCGTGAAATCAAACGGTCGCCCGCGGGCAATTCAGTACTGTCAGCGTGCTGTGCTTGGTGTCGCAGATGTCACACACACTGCTATCTGACAGTGACACTGTTATGGTGGCGTTATTTGATAGTTGGCAGGGAGGGAGACATTCCAGATTGTGAGATTGGTGTGTGTAGAAGACGCTTTTCACTTATTGGATGTATGTTTGTAAAAGAATTTCAAGTGTATGTCAATAGTGACTGAGATCTGTGTTATGACATGTGAATAGACGTGGCCGAAAGAATAATAGCGCTCGTTTTTAAATTTCTTGTGCGCTGATGTCGGGGTATAAGATTTATTCCATACACCGATATTCAGTTGGACTTCAACGATTTTTCTTTCAGAAAGCAATGGCAAACTACTGAACGTAAAATTGCCTAAATATCAACCTGGGTTTGATAGCAACGTCCTGTAGATGACATGCAATATTAACATGCCTGGATTACTTAGAGTATGATCTGATAGGATGGAGTTTGAGCTGTATTATAAACTGTGGTAGGGTATGGTCCGTATATTGTAAGCTGTGATAAGGTATGGTCCGTATATTATAAGCTGTGAGAGGATTTTATCTGTATACTGTAAGCTGTGATAGGATTTGTCCGTATATTATAAGCTGTGATAGGAATGGATCAGTATATTGTTTTGTTGTGATAGAATGGGATCCGTATATTGTAAGCTGTGATAAGATGGGATCTGTATATGGTAAGCTGTGATAGAATGGGATCCGTATATTGTTTGTTGTGATAGAATGGGATCCGTATATTGTAAGCTGTGATAGGATGGGATCTGTATATGGTAAGCTGTGATAGAATGGGATCCGTATATTGTTTGTTGTGATAGAATGGGATCCGTATATTGTAAGCTGTGATAGGATGGGATCTGTATATGGTAAGCTGTGATAGAATGGGATCCGTGTATTGTTTGTTGTGATAGAATGGGATCCGTATATTGTAAGCTGTGATAGAATGGGATCCGTATAATAATTGTAAACTGTTATAGGATATCTTCTTCTTCTTCTGCGTTCATCCGGAGTGTTGTTTTTTTTTCTTTTTTTCGGACGTGATTACGTTGTGCCAGTTTACAGCAGAGCTGTGTTCTTGCACCGTTTGGCCGACACATCCGACTTCTGCGGGCATTTGTTGACCGGGTTAACCTTCCCGGGGTTATAGGATATGATCCGTATATTTTAATTTCTTATCGCATATGATCCGTATATTCTAAGCTGTCATAGCAAAATGTCTTCTTTTTTTTCTATTTTATAAAAGGAATAGATGGATGCACTGTATGTTAAGTATGATACGATCCATATGTGAAAAGACATTTGCCGGGTACCGGGTAGATGTAAATGAGGGAATTATTTTCCATGCCTTGAGACATATTAGGTACATGTTGCTAGGCTCATGTTTTACAATAAATAAATTATCACTCGGTGAGGCAACGTGCTCGGTATCGCACTGCTCGCCTTTACCCACCATAACACCTACTGGCATTCAGTTTCAGGTGGACCCAGGTGGAAGTCTAGATCGAGTTTAAAAAGAAAACAGTCCGCCTCGATAGGGATTCAAACACAAAGCCACCGGGTCGGCAAGCAAGCTTGCTAGCCTGGTGCTGCCGACTCCTCAATCAATCAATAAATCAATCAATCAATCAGGTGCCGTCTCCACAATGAAGGCTGGCTGCAATCGACCTCCAACACCGACTCTCTCGTCTTGATTGTACATTTGGTCAGTCTGCTGTTCGTCCAGCCCTTGATATTTTCTTTCCACTTGTGCCGTTGCCTACCTGTTGCTCGCTAGCCTTACACTCCAGTATGTTTTTTTTTTTTTTTAAATTAAGATCAATTCCCTCCAGCCAGGTTCTTAGCCACCGCACTGCGGCGACTACTGCCACTTGTTAGTGCACTTTAACTTGGGTTGTTTAGAAATCCCCTGCTGGGCTTTGTAATGTAATGTGTTAGCAGCTTTACCGAGGATTAGGTCGAGTGCTGTGGACTATTGGTATTTTAAAATTCAGCGTTGCATTCATAATCCCCAAATGGCATGCCAAGGGGTTTTGTGCAGTCTAGATTCATGGTTGTGTGAGGGAATAGTGCACATTCGTTGCGATGCTAGCTTGTTTCAGTGCTGTCTTATTTCATAATGTTTTTTGCCGAACGTTGCAAGAGTCTCTTTAGAACAGTGGTTCTCAACCTTTTATGGTCCATGCTACCTTTCACCTATGTCAGGATGTCATTCTCCCCTTTCCAGCGAACGAAATAAAAAGATTTCCCCCCTTTCCAAAACAATGAGCCTCAAAAGGTGCATTTTTTAATATTCACAATATTTTATTAACACACCAAATTAATCATATTGCAATAAACAAACGGTTAAAACGTCAAAGAATTGTCACTTAATACACGACAACAGAATGTCAGAACATTGTGCTTCATCAAACAAAACGCTCAATAGAAAACCAGGATATTGTGCATGAAGCCATTTTGAGTCTGCCAATCTGTGGTCTTAATTCAACAATGGAAACCCTAAAATTCCACTCTTAGGGGGTATTCCCCACTGGTTGAGAATCACTGGTTTAGAAACTTCTTTACTATTTTTTAATGCACAACAGTAAAAATGGCCCATACATTTCTGCATTTACACCGCGCGCAAACGGGGAATATTGGGAAAAACCCTAAGCTTGTAGAAGTTAGTTGCATATCCTTTACAGGATACATGCAGTCAACACCAGCACTTTTTGCTGTTGTGATCTCTTGGCAAGTTTACGTTCGGTGGTTTGCCATTGCGTTCTGAACCACCGTCAAAAAAAAAAAAAAAAAACGCAAGGCGGTCTGCTGCCTAATCGCCCGCATTTGTGTTTCGAACGCGGGTGTACGAGATTACGAACTTCGCCCGAAACCCCTTCGCCACAGAGACGGCTTGTATAAAGTAGAGCTCAGGAATACCAATTCCTGGGGACCCTGTCATCAAAGAAATGGCACTAGAAATACATTCACATTTGCCGTCACTCATAGAAGTAAAGGAAAACAAGTAGCGTATTTGTAAATTGTAGGTATTGGTTGACACTCACAGCAGGGGTAGTAGATATTAAGAATGGCGTAACTGGTACAGAGGACACTTGGCAACAGAAGTAGATCGCTGACATGGCACAATGGCCAGCAACACATCGTTGGAAACGAGGCCTCCGTGTAGGATGAAAGCCAGTCACGTGCTACATACAACACCGGATCAGCTAGAATTTGGTGAATGCATTTCTGTTTTATGCGGCCCCGCCCACTGCCAGTTTTGACATGCTAATGGTATTAACTATGTCCATGTACCGGTTTCACACTTCGATGTGAATTACGGACAAGCTGTGAACGAGTTTTGGCATATGGGTGTGAATTATGGAGCACACTTGTGCCGGTCGTGTCACACGGTGTGATTTATATACCACCATTTTACCAGCCGTTATACACGGTGTGATTTATATACCACCATTGTACCCCTCGTTAACTCACGATGTGATTTATATACCACCATTGTACCACACGTTAACTCACGATGTGATTTATTTACCACCATGGTACCAGTCGTTACGTACGATGTGATTTATATACCACCATTGTAGCTGTCGTTACACACAGTGTGATTTATATACCACCATTGTACCACTCACTAACTCACGATGTGATTTATATACCATTTGTGTACAAATCTGGTATGTGAATATCAGTCATATGAAAGAACAATGATGGAATGCATGGTTCCTACAGGTGGTACAGTGGCCGACAGCACAAATGTGAACACTGGGCATGGAAGACACCTTCACAAATGTGAACACTGGACATGGAAGACACGTTCACAAATGTGTGAACACTGGGCATGGAAGACACCTTCACAAATGTGTGAACACTGGGCATGGAAGACACCTTCACAAATGTGAACTCTGGGCATGGAAGACACCTTCACAAATGTGAACACTGGGCATGGAAAACACCTTCACAAATGTGAACACTGGGCATGGAAGACACCTTCACAAATGTGAAAACTGGGCTTGGAAGACACCTTCACAAACGTGTGAACGCTGGGCTTGGAAGACACCTTCACAAATGTGAACTCTGGGCATGGAAGACACCTTCACAAATGTGAACACTGGGCATGGAAGACACCTTCACAAATGTGAACACTGGGCATGGAAGACACCTTCACAAATGTGAACACTGGACATGGAAGACACCTTCACAAATGTGTGAACACTGGGCTTGGAAGACACCTTCACAAATGTGAACTCTGGGCATGGAAGACACCTTCACAAATGTGAACACTGGGCATGGAAGACACCTTCACAAATGTGAACACTGGGCATGGAAGACACCTTCACAAATGCACGAGGCCGGGGAAACGGCACAAGATGGAGACACTTTTCAGTGGGCTATGGCTGTTGTTTTTTTTTCTTTTGGTTCGCTCGCTTTAAACTCACGCGTAGTCCTTAACGTGCTACTACTTCTAGTACACTGGACTGGTTGTTTTCGTGTGAATTAGCTTTCCCTATTACCAGTTTCACTCGTCATTAGGCGAACACACTCCGACTTCTGAAGTACTTGTAATTTAAGTCCCTAAGTCAAGGACGAGCCGGTCGCCCTGGTCTAGGATTTATACGATTTTCTCCGTAATCCCGTATACTCTCGTGAATAACGTGACTTTGCGTGAGAATCGGTAGCGGTTCTCTCCGCGACGGTAACTTACGGGGTATGTGAACCTGTCGCTCAGAAAGCAATGGCAAACTACTGAGTGGTTTGAGAGGACTGATAAAACGATGGGATAAGTGCATCAATGTTGGTGGAAATTATGTTGAGAAATAAAGGGACAGTGTATCTATAAAATTAAAATTGTTTCAAGTTGTTTCATCTTTAGTTATTTTTCTGCAGCCATTTGTGACTTACTTATTAACTTACCCTCGTAGTTTTCTTTTTGTCCCAGACAGAAACAAAAATCATTAACCTTACCGAGGATTCAATCCCAGGTCTCCGGAGTGATAGCCCGGCGTTGTGGCCACTCAGTAAAACGCTCCTGTGTATTCACGAACAGTGGAAATATCGGCAGTAAAACTGACCTCTCCTCGGGTATTAGCCAATTACATGAAAATGGAACTTCGGTGCTTTACTTAATGGCGATTATATCTCTAAGTATTTGCTGTTTGAGGTGTGATGTAGAAGCCTTGGATCGTGTTATGAATTACTAGCTTCACTATGGGCTGCAAGATAAACGATGTGTGTTGTTAGTGAACATGGCATCACGCTGTGAACTAGTATGTGTAGTAGTTCCATTACCTTGCAGCATTTCTGCGTAAGGATTTCTATAGATATTTGCCTTATTAAATGTGTTGACCTTTGGAGGTTTGTGGCAAGCGAAGTAGTTTGTTGAAAGCTGGTGACCCCGCTGAGCCGGATGGGGAGCTGAGTTACCCCGCGTGGTGACGTCATGGTGTGACCACGTGATACTGCATCAGACTAATACTTCCATCCACACGTGCGCAAAGTGACGTGTTTTTTGTTTTTGCATGTCCTTTACAGGACATCGCTGTCAACACCAGCATCTTTCAGCTTTATGTTGATTTCTTGGCAAGATTACGCTCAGTAGTTTGCCATTGCTTTCTGAGCGCCCGGCTCACATACCCCGTAAGTTACCGATGCGATTCGAACCGCTGCTGATTCAAACCGTCATCACGTTACCGACGAGAGTATACGAGATTACGGAGAAAAGGCATAACGTCTAAGCCACGAAGCCGGCAAAGTGACGTGTACTCACGCATATATACATAGACACACGCGTTATATACACATTATACACACACGCACATACACGTGCGCGCATATACAAAGCAGAAATATATACATGTGTGTACGTGGGTGTGAGTCCAAGAAATTGGTGGAACAGATCAAAACAATGTTTTCCCATAGTGCATTTGAATAACGAAGACGCGAACAATAGATTGCACGGTTTATGGCCTGGCGTATTTCGTTGCATCTCGTCAGGTACATACTGTAGAAATCACACAACATAAAGTAATGTAAAAAGTGTGAATATGTGTATATTTCAGCTTGAAGGTTTTATCTAGTTACTTTATATTGTGTGATTTCTGCAGTATGTACCTGTCGAGATGAAGTGAACTATACTAGTCAATAAATCATGTAATCTATTGTTCGTGTCTTCGTTATTCAAATGTCAACAGATGACGTTGAATGTGTACAATATCTAAATTAAGATTCGCTGTCAAACAAAAAGTAGGGTTGAACCAAACAAAAATGGATAGCAGAAAATGGGAAGTAGGGTGTGTGTTACACTTAAGACTTAAAAATTGTTAATATGGTACCATACATGTTGTATTATATATCACATTAAAAGGGGGGCGCAAAAGGAAAACTACTGTATAAAAGCCGACGGCAGATACGGGAAGTCGCTTAAGACGATCAATTATCCGATGGCACTTGATCAGTGAACCTTCTGTTGAAGCATGTTTGACACGAGCGGTGTTGTATGTCCATCAAGAATGATGATGACCATTCATTTCATCCAGTGAGGTTGAAAGTGATGAAGAATGACTTGCGCGATGAATTGGATTAAAGTGAGGAAGAGTTGCGCAATTCGTCGACCTCACTCTCTCGCCCGAGTCCATCTGAGTCCAGTGGCAAGACAAGTCAAGACGGCTGGAGACGAATACATGTGCAGTGGATGACCAGGGCGCTCTGCGTGCCCTGCCGTGCTCATTACGTTCCACAACGCTTTGCAAGTAAACGCCGTCTTGCCCGTCGAATCATCAGTGATTTCATCCGCGCAGTCTGCCGAATCCTGTATTCACATGCTGGGTAGGCATACCCTAGTTCACCGCCTGGTTTGACACCAAATCGGCTACCCACGCCTGGTTTAGCCAGCCTCTCACAGCTGTTTCCCGGGGGCTGGCCGCTGTCGCATGCTGACAGCTACTAGGAGCCACAGGCGTGAGCTGGATGTCAGGCTTGGACCAGTGTGGTATGGGCCCTGAAGAGTACATGAGAGTCATCCTTACCAAAGGTACTACCAATGCCTGACGCCCTGTGCCCCCCCCCCCCCCCTACGATTCTTGTTCTAATCTCTTCAATGCACTTTCTATCGGATGTTCTTACTGGTCCGAGATAGTTGTACCGGTTCACTCCTTTAAGAATATTCCCAGTTACCTGTATATTACAATTGGCTCAATTGGTATTTCTTACTTCTCAGAGACGGCCATAATCGTCTCTATCTTCTACAACTGTCATCACCTGCCTATAGTACCTTGCAGTGTAGGGCGGGGGGGGGGGGGGGGGGGTTGTCTTGAGCCTGTGGAATTAAGGCCGCCTGGCTAGCGCAGTCGACGCGAACTGTAATAATAAATTTGCAGAGGAAATTGTAATGTCATGGTGCGCGTCTGTCCACATGAGACCAAGCGTGCGGAGAAAGCACCCGCAAACAGTTGTTTCAGCTAAAGTATTATTCAGTTAAGACCCTTTACCGTAAAGTTAGAACCGTGACTAACTAATTTTTATAAAACCACATCTCCGCAGCTTTCACACAACATGGCTTTCTATGGACTACAATCCCTTTCAAATTAATTTCAGAAACGTCGCTGATTCTTTTACAGGATTATTAATCTGAGGCTGGGGTGGGCCCTAATTATAACTTCTCTTCTGAGGTTGAACGGGGTACGGGTAAAGGGAAAATGACACAACCTGATGTTGGTAGTCGCATTTCCTTTACAGGACGTCACAGTCAATCCCAACATGTTTTGGCTGTTTGTAATTTCTTGGCGAGTTTACGTTCAGTAGTTTGCCATTGTTTTCTGAACGACCGGCACCCATTTCATTGCATGGAAAGCAATACAAGGCGATCTGCTTCCAAATCGTCCGCAGCTGTGTTTCGAACGCAGTATGCGAGATTACTAATTGCATTCGCCACCCCTTCGCCACAGAGCCGGCTCTGACTCTCCCTGATAACGTCCACACAATTCCTCACTTGTTGTATGAAACTTTAGCGCTGATTATAATTATGGTACATACAAAAATTGTGGAGTAATATTCTTGTGGTTCACATCTGTCCCCACTCTCCGATCTTCAAGTGACGCCTTTGACCTGAACCACTTGCGGGAGATGCCATTGTCTGGATATTAACCACATCACTGCTTACAACAGCACTAGATTTGTATGTACAGGAGAGAGCGAGAGAGAGAGAGAGAGAGAAAACGATTTTAAAAGCGCAAGCTCGTCTGACGGGTGTTATGGAAATTTCCGATGTAGAAAGATCCTTTAAATTGTAGTGTCGAAGGTCGATGGGACCCAAACTATGGAGCTCGCTCTACTGACAAAAGGATACCAAGTGGTCTGGAAGATATAGGATACATTAGCAAAACACAGCGTAGACGTCATTTGGAAGGGAGAGGTTCGATTCAGATGTGCTTTTCATTGTCCGCGACGTGTTGCGCTGGTCACCATTGTCCACAGCCTCTTGTCTGCCTTCTTTATATGCCATGTCGTGTAGAGGTGGGTGATCGTCGTGTTTGTCCACACTCCTCTATCTCTCTCTTATTGTGGTCAATGTCTTGTGTCTTTGTTCATCGCCATGTTTGTTTACATCCGCCTGTCTCACTACTTGTAGTCTACATCCTCTGTTGGTAGTCTCGTATGTCCACGTCCTCCTGTCTCATATACAACCCATGTCGTTAGTCCACCATCTTCTGTCTCATATGTAACCCATGTCGTTAGCCCACATCCTTCTGTCTCATATACAACCCATGTCGTTAGTCCACAGTCTCCTGTCGCATATACAACCCATGCCGTTAGTCCACAGTCTCCTGTCGCATATACAACCCATGTCGTTAGTCCACAGTCTCCTGTCTCATATACAACCCATGTCGTTAGTCCACAGTCTCCTGCCTCATATACAACCTATGTCGTTAGTCCACAATCTCCTGCCTCATATACAGCCCATGACGTCTGTCGTTTTCTGGACCCATGTGGGGCGATTTGATTGGTATGTGAACCCTACTACGTACAGTACACGCTAGCATTTACCTCCGTAGACACAATCCCGGAGTCTTACCGAAGAATAGGCCACAGGTCCCACGATATACGAGGCGGACTACGGCTAAACCCTCTTACACGTGTGCCATGATACGTACAATCTGTGACTAGACACCGCAATAGTAAGCTAAGAACATCAAACATAAACTGGAACTAATATGTGTTGATTACGTGGGCACGTCAGGTTGTCTAGTTAGCGTTCATAAACATGGAACAAATGCCTAGTTAGGCTGGTCTTTTTAGGCGTGTCATGGCACCATCGCTTCTAGTTTCAAGTAGCCGTTCATGATATTTAACTTCTGATATTTGTTAGTCAACAACGAAAGTTAATTTCTCAGGTACTGCTAATATCTCACGATGATAGTTAACTTCTGCCATATAGTAAACCACGATGATAGTTAACTTCTGCTATCTAATAAACCACGATGATAGTTAACTTCTGCTATGGTAATAGTTTTGTTATGTTTTAGTCTTAGTTCTCTTAGCCCACATTACCACCGAAACCAGTCACGTGCTCAGTCGGTATGTGTGACCAAAACTGTGAATGAATTTCCAGTCACGTGATTAGTCAGTATGTGTGACCAAGTCTGTGAATGAACCTGCAGCCACGGAAATTGACTACCAACTGAAGGCTTAGGTGCAAACACTGCTAGCTAGTCCTGTGCCTACTGCATGACCTATGATACCACCGGATCATAGCTACTAGAGTGGATTTGTTACGACAGCTCTGTGACTACTTCATGGTATCTGTATAGATTATATTGTTTTCTATACGTATATATTCGAGTGGATATCCACTATGGCTTCTTCACCCAGTTCCGAGGGGCATGGGACATTCGGGTTCAGCAGGTCCTCTCTCAGGAGGTCCTCTCGCAAGCGTCCAACATTCGGAGCACGTAAGTAGCGTTTGACTTACTCATTCAGTTTGTAATGTCTTTTTTTTTTCTTTTTCTGTGTCAAGGAACTCAATCAGTCAGGTGTCATCTCCACAATGAAGGTTGTCTGCAATGGATCTCCAACACTTTCTGTTTCTCGCGTTTGTAGTACACTCAGACTACTGTTTGTCCATCTCTTGATGTTATCTTCCCACTAGTATCGCTGTATACCTCTTGCTTGCCTTTCTTCAATGCTCCCATCCAGTGTAGTTTTTACAAGACTGTTGGGTCCTTTAACTGATCCAGTGCCAATCGAAAAGTAGGTTTGGGCCAAGCATGCACAATCACATTAACAAGTATTATAATGTACATTTCCGTTCACTGAGCATTGGATTTGCGGAAAATCCACGAAACAAAACAAATAACAAGATGCCCCTAGTATGGCGATATATCGTCCTTGTTTTCAAATTGGAGGTCACATTTAGCGATATATTATCCTTCCGCACTGAATCAGTTAATGTGGCTGAAATATTTTATTTGTCTCTACTTTATTTATTTAATCCATTCTCTTTTCATTCCCATTCTCTCTCTTATATTTGCTGTTGCTTATGTTTGTTTCTACGAAATACAACCCATTCTTATGTATATCCACATTTCCAGGGCTTCAATTCAACTTTCCATTTGCTTGCTCATTGTCCAGGTTGCTGCGCCATTTAGTAGTGTGCAATATGAAACATTTGACAGTTCTCATGTTTATTATGTGTTTTATCCTTCTAGATGTTAATGTTGTGTTTTCATCTCGCCTCTCTCTCTCTCTCTCTCTCTCTCTCTCTCTCTCTCTCTCTCTCTCTCTATCTCTCTCTCTCTCTCTCTCTCTCTCTCTCTCTCTCTCTCTCTCTCTCTCTCTCTCTCTCCTAGTCGTCTCTTTCACAGCATCATCTAGTTTCTAATATCTAACATTACAGCTAGCACGCTATCCCGCTATTACCACACTCTCTCCCAGAATGAATCTCAGTCCCACACACATTCTCTCATTTTCCAACCATCACCCATTCATTCTCATTATCTACCACACTATACTTATCTTTCGTGAATACGTACCAATCGTTGATAAATTTTTTTTCCCCTTAAATTCGCATATCCTTTACAGGACATCGCTGTCAACAGCAGCATCTTTCAGCTGTCTGTTGATTTCTTGGCAAGTTTACGCTCAGTAGTTTGCCATTGCTTTATGAGCGGCCGGCTCAGTTATCCCGCAAGTAACCAGCGGGGATCGAACCGCTTCCAGCTCTCGCCCGCTACGAGACTCTGTGTGATAAACGGGATTACAGAGAAAGTCGTTGATAAATACAGCTTGAAAATCTTAGGCTACAATAAGGTACACAACCTTGTAAATTACAAAGGAGAACCCCTTTTTAGTTTTACTTCCCTTGTATATAATGTCATGTTAAACCCGAACGCGCTGGTTCCCGCGATGTCTTTCTGTACTGTGCTGAGTATGTGTACACGTGGACACACGACGGGCGCTGGAGCATATGGGTAGTGAACTCGTTTCACAATTCCCCGACATACGGAGTCGAGGGTTTGAAATCTGCCGCAGACAAATTGACAGCAGACCGTCTCGCCTTGATTTTGATGGTTAATAAATAAATACCCAGGTATTGTTTGGTGCTGCTAGAAGTAGTGGTAAGAATTGACCTTACAATCACGACACCTGTGTGCTGCTAGAAGTAGGGGTGAGAATTGACCTTACAATCACGACACCTGTGTGCTGCTAGAAGTAGGGGTGAGAATTGACCTTACAATCACGACACCTGTGTGCTGCTAGAAGTAGGGGTAAGAATTGACCTTACAATCACGACACCTGTGTGCTGCTAGAAGTAGGGGTGAGAATTGACCTTACAATCACGACACCTGTGTGCTGCTAGAAGTAGGGGTGAGAATTGACCTTACAATCACGACACCTGTGTGCTGCTAGAAGTAGGGGTGAGAATTGACCTTACAATCACGACACCTGTGTGCTGCTAGAAGTAGGGGTAAGAATTGACCTTACAATCACGACACGTGTGTGCTATTTGTCCTCCAACCAGCTGAGCGCGCTGTGACTCCCTTCATCTCCATTCTCAGACTAGATGTTATATCATATACCCGGCTCTCCTGCACCAAACATCGCCCACTTAGAGGTTATGACTTTTCTCCGTTATCTCGTAAACTCTCGTCGGTAAGGTGATGACGGTGAGAATCAGCAGTGGTTCAAATCGCATAGGTAACTTACGGGGTATGTGAGCCGGTCGCTCAGAAAGCAATGGCAAACTACTGAGCATAATCTTGCCAAGAAATCAACATACAGCTGAAAGATGCTGCTGTTGATAGCGATGTCCTGTAAAGGATATGCAAAAAAGAGTAGCCTTGATGTTACCTGTCCATAGTTTTCTTGACCTATATCTTGCATCCATACAGTTTTTTTTTTTAAAGCGTTTATCGGCAGTTCTTCTTCTTCTTCCTTTTATTTCCCAATAGGACACTGACCTTTAACCAACTCATACCGAGCTCATTGTACACTTGTGTTCATAATTTGTTGGATTTGACAACTAAAGTGTACTGTGGGATGAGATATCCAGTCTCACGACAACTCTAATTAAGACGCCTCTTAAGAATAGCATAGGCTACATTGTTATTATTACTTGCTTCTTTAACGGGGCGTGGTAACGCATGATGGGAACTTCCTTTACCTTATTTTGAGGTGGTTGACCTACACCCCCACCCCTCCTTTCTCGGATTCCCTGGATGCAGTCAAGGGTAACCGGCTGCTAATATGAAGATCATTGATGGCGCAGGCAGAAGATACCATAAGAGATGTCTGCACACTTGAGAAGATTGGCAGAGGCAAGGAGTGGGTCCGAGTACTGAATAGAAATTCTGACTTGAGTGTAGTTATAATCACATTGGGACGTGAGTGAAGGGAGTGGCCATAAGGCGCTACTGAAGCTGAAATTCAGCAATTAAGTAATGACCACTCTCGTCATGGCGATGTTGCCTAGAGGCACACAAACACACACATGTGCACACGCACACACACACACACACACACACACACACACACACACACGCGCACGCACACAACACACACACAATCACAATCGTTCCTGGGGATTCATAGCAACAGAAAATGGTCGTTGTCTAGTTTATGAGAGCTTAGCATATGTATGACTTCAAGTCTGAGAATGGAGGTGGAGGCGTTTACTACAGCTTTCCGCTGGTTGGTAACAACTGTATACACATGTTGTGGTTGTAACTGATTCAAAAAGCATGCTGACAAATGTGAAGATTAGCATATTTCGTGCAGAATGACTTGCATCGATTCAGAGGTCACGGGTTGTGAGCATTCGCTGGATCTTTACTCCAGGACACTCTGGTGTGGTTAGAAATTAGCAGGCAGACATACTGGCACCTGTCATATCGTTAAAGGGCGATTTGATGTATGCTAATATAGATGTGGTGAAGACCCTCTGGGAGAGTGTGATTAATGCAGAAGAAATACTATCATGGTCGAGGGTAGGGGTCACCAAACTACGGCCCGCGGGGCGGATACGGCCCGTGACGTCAGTTCATCAGGCCCGCCGATGGTACTCGAATTTGCTTGATAAACGTATAGAACACGAGATGGTGTGATACAATTTAATTTTAAATATTATCTTTAGAATACTAGGAGATCTTAACACGTGCTGAGACCTCCTGGCTGCTATGGGCCTTAAATTTACTATTATCAATTTTATCTTATTGTATCTAGATTTTCTGGTTTATTGCAATGTTTGCTTATTTCGCGTCATCACAAGTCCTTCCCCGGCTAGTGGTAGCTCCGCCTACGCTCTGACATGACCATGGTTTCCATGGCAACACACACAAACACGCATCTTTTCCTCCCCCAGATGCATCCGGCTGGCAACACAGATTCAACGCTCCAGAAATATTTATTTCTTTTTGCCTTTCATCCATTTTATAGGTATGTATCAAGGATTTCTTTGTTTGACATTGATAGGTAAGTGAACTACAAGTGTGAATAGAGGCAATAAAGTAGCAAACATAGCACGAAAATATTATCCCTAGCTCAGAAAAATTCCCCGGTCAAGGTGTTAATCGAGTTGATCTCTAGGCCAGTGTTTTTAAAATTTACTGCTGGTGCAGATCCTTAAGCAAATGTTTACGTTGCTCAAGGAACTCTGTGGGATCATCCAAGTGTCTGTCCTACTTTATGTAATAAACCAGATGGGCAGAAATTTTGCATTTAGGCCATTTCGGTCTGTTTCGGTGGAACCCCTCATTGCCACTCGCGAAACCGCGGATGAAAAACACTGCTCTAGGATGTTTATTTAGGCTGGTCCTATTAAATATTTTGCAAACCTTATTATGTGATATATTATATTACCGAAGGTACCTATAAACTTTATACGTACCTTTGGTGAGCTGTAGCTTCACCAGTGACCCCTAGTCATCTGCTTTTCTTGTGTTCCAATAGGATTTTAATTATTTTTATAATTCAATGTCTTTTCATTTCCAGATCCCGTTTACTTCACCCTCCATTATGGCTACTAAGAAAAGAAAAGTGAACGCCGAATGTCGCGTTTTCAATGAAGAATGGGGAGTAAAGTACTTCTTTGTGTAAACAAAGGACCAGAAAGCCAGTTGCGTAATATGTAGCAAAAGTGTTGCTGTTTTGAAAGTGTACAATCTTCTGCGTCACTATGACATAAAACATCTAACAACTTATTCAAAGTTTTCTGAAAAGTTACGCTCTGAGATATATGAGTCCATGAAACGTGGTTTAGAAACACAAAGCAATCTCTTCACGAGAAAGTTTGCTGAAAATGAATCTGTCACTCGTACAAGTTACAAAATAGAGCATAAGATGGCAGAACGAGGAAAGCCGTTTACTGATGGCTACTTCATCAAAGAGTGTACGGTGGAAGCAGAAAATGACTTGTGTTCTGAGAAAGCTGATTTTATTGGAACTATCAGCCTTTCGGCAAGTGCAGTTGTGTGGAGAACACAAGAACTTGGAGAGAGCATAGTGCCACAGATACGCGAGAAAGCTAGGAACTTGTTGTGGTATCCTCTGGCGCTGGATGAGTCTACTGACCTCTCGAGTACGTCAAAACTTCTCGTGTTCATTCGTGGTGTCAATTTGGACTTGAAAATAACGGAAGAGTTGGAATCCTTTTGCAGCATGCATGGAACAACAAATGAAAAAGACATTGTCGTGGAAGAGCAAAATTTTTGCAAGACATAAAGTTCAGTGGAATCAGCTTCGAAGTTTTACAGTTGATGGAGGAAAATACATGGCTGGAGTGAGGAAGTGCCTCGTGATGTAGATCAGGACTCAGTTGGAAGATTTGCAAATTCTGGGCGCTCTGTTAATACTCTGCATCATACATCAGCAAGCACTCTGTGGGAAAGACTTAAGATATTTCTTGTGTACTGAAACCAGTCGTTTCTGCTGTGAACTTCATTCGAGGAAATGTACTCAATCATCGTCATCTCCAAGCTTTTCTTGAAGAAATTGATTCTGAATTCTGTGACTTGCCTTATCACACATCGGCGAGGGGGCTCAACGAAATAGATATTTTCCTCACTGATAAAGATAGAGCTGATCCACAACTGTTAGATCCTACCTGGCTGTCAATGTTCATTTTTGGTCGACATCACATCCCACATGAATGAACTGAAATTGAAACTTTAGGGAAAGGATAACCTTGTCTGTGATCTCTACAGAATCGTCAAACGATTTTGGAGAAGGCTGTCATTGTTTGAAGCACAACTGGAAGTAGACAACTGTTCTAATTTTCACTGTTTCAAAGAGTGTTGCGATACAATCGCCGACGATGTCAACCTCGATTTTCCGGGGAAAAAATTATTCGTGACTTGAAGAAGCATTTTTAGGAGAGATTTTCAGATCTTGACAGAACTGAGAGTGACATTCTTCTGTTCCAGAATCCGTTTGATTGTAACCTTGATGATGTGCCAGTTGAACTACAGTTGGAGCTCATTGATGTTCAAGCGAATGACTTGTTGAAAGAGAAGCACAGAGAAGGAAAACTTGTTGAATTTTACTGCTGCTTACCTCTTATTGAGTTTCCCAAACTGAAGAAATTTGGCGCTGGTATGGCATCAGTGTTTGGAACAACTTATGTCTGTGAACAAACATTTTCAAACATAAAGTATGTGAAGTTAACACATTGAACGAGATAAACTGATGAACATTTGAAAGCAATTCTCTTTATTGGATCAGCAATTCCAAACTAAACATTGATGAAAGCCAAATGTCAGTTTCACAAATTGCACTAACATTTTTTGCTGCTTAGTTTGTGAGAGTCGGATTTGCGCACACTAGGTCTGATGTAGTTGCCTTCTTTGATAACTTGTTTTCGTAAATAAATATGTTGGTTGTCTTTGTTTGTTGTTTTCTTCTTCTTCTCCTTTAGTGCATTGGACACCACTAACCCATGATTAACATGGAAAGCTAAACTTAGGTTTGGTTTCCCCCCCCCCCCCCCCCCCATAGCTTTCGTTCTGGTTTCAAAGTATTGTACAGAATGATTATGAGGCCCTCGCTGGCATATTGTCAGTTATCCGGCCCACTGTGAAAAAAGTTTGGTGACCCCTGCCCTAGTCCATATTTGCCTACTATGCATCCATCCTGTTAGCATTAAAGTCGCCCATTACGATATTTAATTCTGAATGCGTGCGGCATTCTCCAGATCATTATAAAATTCATCGATGCTATCATCACTGTTGTCTGATGTTGGTGCATAAACTTGTATGATGTTGAGAAAAACAGGTTTGCCATTCAACTTTGCTAGTAATATTCTGTCTGACACAGTCCAATATCCTTTGTCTGTCCAAAATCCTTTGTTTTATTTTGATCTCTCTATCATCATCATCATCATCATCATCATCATCATCATCATCATCATCATCATCATCATCATCATCATCATCATCACCACCACCACCACCACCATCATCATCATCATCATCATCATCATCAGCATCAGCATTATCATCAGCACTATCATCAGCATCAGCATTATCATCAGCACTATCATCAGCATTATCATCATGTGCCATGCCGATGAGCGTTTTCATGATTCGTTATCTCACTCGATCACCAGAGTCGTAGATCAATTCAGTGTTCCTGTCTCTACCATTCTACGCGGCCTAGCCATCGAAGTATTTACTTCTCTGTCGTCCCCTTGTTCTCTTCCCCCCGATCTTGTCAGTTGTCATCAAGTTCTCCAATTTTTCACTTCTCATAACGTGACCAAAAAATTTTGACTGTCTACGTCTAATTTCTCTAATCAGTGTACGATTTTTATTCGTTTCTTGTAGGACTTGTTTATTGGTTTTTCTGCCTGTCCGTGGTATTCTTTGCATTTTCCTTAGAAACCACATTCACACAGCCATCAGATGTTTTTCATCTTGTCTGATCATTGTCCATGCTTCACATCCATACAAAAGTTGTTGTTTCCAATGTATGTTTTTTTTTTACAAGTTTAAAGTCTTTCCCATCAATTTGTAGATCTGCAAGCATCTTTATCATATAACATGTCTTACTTTATCGAAAGCCTTTGGGTAGTCAATAAAGCATAGATGTTGGTTTTTGTTTACTTCTATAGAACGTTCAATTAGTGTTCTCAGTATATATACGGCATTTACTGAACCCTTGCCTTCTACAAACAAACATTGTTCTTCTCATACTTCCATATCCATTATAATTGTTACCTCTGGCTGTTTGTTTTTTATCTCCACCAGAATGAACTGCTATATTCTTTGAAAGTTATAATGCCCTCTGATCTCACATATAACTTTTGTTTTCCTCACATACTTTACATGACATTGCAGTCAACACCAGCATTCTTCAGCTGCTGTTGATATCTTGGCAAGTATTGCATTCACCATACGATAGATAGCTGCAGTCCTGCTCCAAAGGAAGGTGATGCTGAGATGTTTGAGTTGGTCTTCCGAGCCGATAACTATATGTCCAGGATTGCCGCAAGGTTCACCACTATCACCAGTACTATTCAACGTGTATACGGTGCCGATCACTGAACAATAGTTGGACGGGAGGGGTAGGACTCTGTCATTTGCTCACGACATTCTCGTGTAGCGACAGGGTCGAGATAGACAGGTGGTTGCCAATGATATGCAGGGCGAACTAGATCGAATTTCCTCATGGTGTACTGATGCCGGTGCCCTTGTAAACCCTACAAAGGCATCGGTTACACGGTTCTCCCTAAACAACCATATTGTGAACACAGTCCTGCCGGCAGTAAGAATGGATGGGAGCATTTTGAGTAGAACCCAGTCAATGACATATCTTGGCGTGAGGCTTGATCGTAGCCTGTCTTTCAGAAATCATGTCGATTATGTCATAACGAAAGCTCAAAAAGGTTTGTCAGCAATGAGAGTCATGGCGGCTGCCAATATCGAGCAAAGACTGCTAATACTTCTGTTCCAAGGACGTGCTGTCACCCATCGAGTATACTCTGGCCATCCTCACTGTCAGCCCTACACAGATTGGAAGACTTGATTAGGTACAAAACCAAGCCATGCGCATCATTTTGGGCTGCACGAGAGACACCAGCTGTGTAGCAATGAGATACCTCCTTGACTTCCCGACAACCACAGAATCAAGATTTGGAGAGCTCGTGCATACTTAAAAATAAGTGCAGATGAGCAGCACCCTCTGTATGGCGCTATATTCAGAGAAAAGTGCGACTGGCTAAAGAGGGGCAAATCATGGATGGGTCGGGCGGAAGATGTCGTCAGACAGGTCTGCAGTCTTACCAGTATCAACCCCGGCAAGGAATGGGTGCCGGTGCCTCCAGCTTTTAAGTGCACTTTCTCCTGCATTATCACACTCGACAGACGGTGCAGAGAGCAGAACCCTGCCGCTGTCAATGCAGAGGTCAACGCGCTCATCTATGAACACTCAGATAGCCCCGAAGTGCTCATCTATACAGATGGATCTGTTGTAAAGCAGCAGAGAAGTGCGTGGGCATTTACAGCCCGTTCAGCGGGCCGAACCGTTCAAGAATCCAATGGTACCCACTCTATGACCACGAGCAGCATGACGATGGAGGTGATGGCAGTTACACGGGCTTTCATATGGCTGGAATCACAGCATTATACCAACGTGTGTGTACTAAGATATTCAATGAGCATGATTCGGAATGTCGAAGTTGGATCTGTACGTAGACAGTGGACTGAGTCGCTGCGGAAGTCTGTTGTCCGTAAAGTCACCTTCATCTTCGTCCCGGGACATGCGGGAGTCGAGGGAAATGAACGAGCTGATAAACTGGCTACCTCAGCACACCCCTGTAGATGGCCAACCCATGAATCGTGCCGATGTTATTAACATCTTTAAAGATATGTCGAGAACAGAGGACTTTGACGTCAGTGAATCCACATCGCTGTCCAGGATGAAAGACTTGGGAGTAAGAATTGGCACGACCAGACAGGAGAAGTACATCGAGAAAACGAGGTGCCTCGTCAACCAACACAGAACTGGCACTATTAGCCACCGGACGCTGATGCATATGCTGGGGGGGGGGGGATATCTGAGCACCTCTGGACCTGTCCGGAGTACAATGAAAATACCGCAACTGATAACTGAACTGATAACTGCATTCAGTAGTTTGCCATTACTTTCTGAACTACCGGCCTACGCGACGCGATCCGCAGCACATATCCTTAACCTGTTAATATTCAGTCTTCTAAGTTCTTTGTTAATGGGATCAAAGTTTGGGATATGTGTGGTTAATTTCCTTTAAATTTTATGTGGCCTAAGAGGTCAGTAAAAAAATGTCTGTTCCCCGCAGAGGGAACTCAATAACAGCACAGAAATAACTTTCATTAAAAGTACACTTGTACCATTTTAAAGATGAGTGTGGAAGAGAAGCGTGTTTTATAAATTGTAAGTAAATATAAATTGAAAATATGTTCTTTAAGTAATCTATAAGTATTTCGCTTGAAATTACAAATTCTGTTTTCTATCACTAATTCTTTGGTTATTAAAACATAATTGGAGATATATATGGAAACTTTATATATTACAGCTAGGTACATAATTTCTTTTATTAAAGTCTAGTAGTCTCCCTTAAACAATTATTAGATGTTTATGTCCCCTACTAATTGCTTCTTCTTTTTCTTCTTTCGTTCGCCTGAAATATGTTTATAACTGCAATGTTGTTTCTTGTATGAATCTAAGAGTCTTTTTTAGTTTACTCAGCGGTCCATAGAGTTTGTCTTCCACTGTTGTCTCTCTAGGCCAGGAGGTTCGCATGGATATATCGTAGTTTGGGCAAGGGAGACTTTATAAGCAAACGTGTGCTAGTAATGTACGGACATTATACGCAAACGGCTGGTCACGTGATAAGTAAACATTTGCTAATAATGTACGGACATTATGAGCAAACGGCTGGTCACGTGACGTTTACTGCCGCCGTCGATTGGCTTAATAAAACTATTATTCTCCCTTCTTGTCTTTTGTTTGCAAGTTCTTTTTATTCAAACCCCATCTTCATCTACATGTACATACTTCATCTACATACATACATAGTTTATTCCATAAAACTTTAAATTAGACAACAGAGAACACACTAGACAACATAAAAATTAAAGGCTATAGTTACCGACCGGGATTAGAACCTGTCACCTCCAAATGACGACAGCGCCTCGCTGCAGGAACAAGTGTACTTCAACGCATGACCAACTAGACTTGACTTTTGATGGTATGAGCATTGATCATTCAGAAAGCATACTATTGAACGTAAAAATTGCCTTGTAAATCTTAAACAGAAAAATTTCATGGAGTTGAGTGTGATGTCCTGTAAAGAACGTGCTATTAACACAGATATTTCTATAAGTGCCTTAGTCTCCTTCAGTCCGGGAAGGTTAACCCGGTCAACAAATACCCGCAGATGTCGGATGTGTCGGCCTAACGGCGCTAGAATGCAGCTCTGCTGTAAACAGACAACGCAATCCCGTCCGAAAAAATTTTCCGGATGAATGCAGAAGAAGAGAATTCTCCTTTAGCGGATTCACACAAGGATACTCTAGGCACAGTACACGTTCTCTCTGATGGCAGGTCTTAGTTAGATATGACAGCTACCGTATGACAGTAGACGGTACTACCTGCTTCTGTTAGCGCCGAATGTTGGGCGGCGCTTACCAAACCCGACACCCTACATTTGCCAACGGCTTCGGGCGGAGAAGCGCAATTGGGAGGGTACAAGCCTTATTCTAGTGCGAGGAAATGCAACCTAAAGATTGAATGTCATGACAGGGCAGACCAGGCCCTAAGCCTTGGTTGACAACTGGTCTAGGATCGAAGCTCCGACAGATGGACAGTTAAAGCATTGGTTTACTGATCCGGCAACTTCTGCAGCTTGTCTTGTTCCAGATGTATTGGTGTTACCTTTCCTCTGGAGTAGACTAGGCAGGCCGAGAGAAGGATCATGCTGCATGGGCAACACATGGTCTCTAAATTCAGCCTAGGCTTTGTGTTATGGAGAGGTATAACCCCATTTTACTCAAGACGGCAAGGTGCCAGTCAGTCAGTCAGTACACGTTCTCCGTATAACTGGCGATGATCCACATGTATAAACCAGAATCACAAATGCTATAAATAGTGTTTTGCAGACACACCACCACACAGACACACCACCACCACACAGACACACCACCACCACACAGACACACCACCACCACACAGACACACCACCACCACACAGACACACCACCACCACACAGACACACCACCACCACACAGACACACCACCACCACACAGACACACCACTACACAGACACATCACCACCACACAGACACACGGTCACACAGACACACGGTCACACAGACACACGGTCACACAGACACACAGACACACCACCACACAGACACACGGTCACACAGACACACCACCACGCAGACACACCACCACGCAGACACACGACCACGCAGACACACCACCACGCAGACACACGACCACACAGACACACGACCACGCAGACACACGGTCACGCAGACACACGGCCACGCAGACACACGGCCACGCAGACACACCACCACACAGACACACGGTCACACAGACACACGACCACACAGACACAGACACACGACCACACAGACACACGACCACACAGACACACGGCCACGCAGACACACGGCCACGCAGACACACCACCACACAGACACACCACCACGCAGACACACGGTCACACAGACACACGGCCACGCAGACACACGACCACGCAGACACACGGTCACACAGACACACGACCACGCAGACACACGGTCACACAGACACACGGTCACACAGACACACGACCACGCAGACACACCACCACACAGACACACCACCACACAGACACGACCACGCAGACACACCACCACGCAGACACACCACCACGCAGACACACCACCACGCAGACACACCACCACGCAGACACACCACCACGCAGACACACCACCACACCGCCGTGTGTCCACACGACCACGCAGACACACAGACACACCACCACACAGACACACCACCACACAGACACACCGCCACACAGACACACCACCACAAGACACACCACCACACAGACACACCACCACACAGACACACCACCACACAGACACACCACCACACAGACACACCACCACACAGACACACCACCACACAGACACACCACCACACAGACACACCACCACACAGACACACCACCACACAGACACACCGCCACACAGACACACGGCCACACAGACACACGGCCACACAGACACACCACCACACAGACACACCACCACACAGACACACCACCACACAGACACACCACCACACAGACACACCACCACACAGACACACGGCCACACAGATACACGGCCACACCACCACACAGACACACGACCACGCAGACACACCACCACACAGACACACCACCACGCAGACACACCACCACACAGACACACACAGACACACCACCACACAGACACACGGCCACACAGACACACCACCACACAGACACACCACCACACAGACACACCGCCACACAGACACACCACCACAAGACACACCACCACACAGACACACCACCACACAGACACACCACCACACAGACACACAAACACACGGCCACACAGACACACCGCCACACAGACACACCGCCACACAGACACACCACCACACAGACACACCACCACACAGACACACCACCACACAGACACACCACCACACAGACACACCACCACACAGACACACGGCCACACAGATACACGGCCACACCACCACACAGACACACGACCACGCAGACACACCACCACACAGACACACCACCACGCAGACACACCACCACACAGACACACCACCACACAGACACACCACCACACAGACACACGGCCACACAGACACACCACCACACAGACACACCACCACACAGACACACCGCCACACAGACACACCACCACAAGACACACCACCACACAGACACACCACCACACAGACACACCACCACACAGACACACCACCACACAGACACACCGCCACACAGACACACCACCACAAGACACACCACCACACAGACACACCACCACACAGACACACCACCACACAGACACACCACCACACAGACACACCGCCACACAGACACACCACCACACAGACACACCACCACACAGACACACCACCACACAGACACACCGCCACACAGACACACCGCCACACAAACACACGGCCACACAGACACACGACCACGCAGACACACCACCACACAGACACACCACCACGCAGACACACCACCACGCAGACCCACGGCCACGCATTCACACGACCACACGGACACACTACCACACAGACACATGACCACACAGACACATGACCACACAGACACACGACCACACAGACACACGACCACACAGACACACCACCACACAGACACACCACCACACAGACACACCACCACACAGACACACCACCACACAGACACACCACCACGCAGACACACCACCACGCAGACACACGGCCACGCATTCACACGACCACACGGACACACTACCACACAGACACACTACCACACAGACACACCACCACACGGACACACTACCACACAGACACACCACCACACGGACACACTACCACACAGACACACGACCACACGGACACACTACCACACAGACACACGACCACACAGACACATGACCACACAGACACATGACCACGCAGACCCACGGCCATGCATTCTCACGACCACACGGACACACTACCACACAGACACACGACCACACAGACACACGACCACACGGACACACGACCACACGGACACACTACCACACAGACACACGACCACACAGACACACGACCACACAGACACATGACCACACAGACACACGACCACACAGACACATGACCACACAGACACACGACCACACAGACACACGACCACACAGACACGCGACCACACAGACACGCGACCACGCAGACACGCGACCACGCAGACACACGGCCACACGGACACACGACCACACAGACACACGACCACACAGACACACGACCACACAGACACATGACCACACAGACACACGACCACACAGACACACGGCCACACAGACACACGGCCACACAGACACACGGCCACACAGACACATGACCACACAGACACACGGCCACACAGACACATGACCACACAGACACATGACCACACAGATACACGACCCAGAGACACACGACCACACAGACACACGGCCACACAGACACAGGGCCACACAGACAAGGATAGCTTCTAGCTAGTGTGACAACAATCTGGCTCGTCTTCGAGCGCGGACGAGCATCAATCGATGCCAGATGAACATATGAGAAAGACGACATAGCGACTTATCGATTCACACTGGAATTTAATATGTTTGGGCTTCAGTGTATTTTCATAACCCTCGCCCATGCAGTTGTCAGTCCTGTTGAACTATTTTCATCTAGCACAGTTGGTACATGAAATCATCTTACGAGAATCATCATCATCCGGTGCCTTGCCGGCTGGCGTGGGCGATCATGCCCCTCCACAAATCACGATCTCCAACGTCATGGGTCAATTCGCATATTGACTCCCTTCCGTGCCATGGCACTGTCAAGAATCTTCATACGCTGTCTTCATCTATCTCTCTTTCCACAAATCTGATAAGAATAACTATTGGAAAGTCGCGCTACTGCAGGGGCTAGCACGTTTGCCTGCCTGTCCTTTAGGATCGAGTTCGCATGGATGCGGATTTTTACATTGACCTAAGTTCCCTGGCCTAGCTTAAAATGGGTAATCAGAAAGTGTCTTGGGAAATAAAAGCGGCCGGTATGATGACGATTCTCCCCGAGTGTCGATTGTCCTATGAAGATATTGGACTAGTACCGTATGCCCAATATGGCGTATACTTACTGTACTTATACTAGCTATTTAAAGCCACGGTGGCAGGGAAGTTGGTGCGCATGCATGCTGGGTTGAAACCCATGCATTGGCAGGGCTTTTATCCCCACCAGGACGGCCCAGGGATTGATACTCTCAATAATGGGTGCAGTTTAATTGTCAGAATTTATTTTTAGGAATTGCCTAGGAAGGAAAAGCTGCGAGTAAGGGGACTGACTACCTTACCCACTATCCCGTGGTCTGGGGTATGGGAAGACCATGCACCTTCGACATCAATGGTAGCAACAATCGTGGGGGAATCAGTCTGGCGTTGATACCAGCCTTTGTGCTAGACAGTAATGCCTGAATGGCATTTCTTTTAATATCAACTGCATACGTGTCATCTTAACACAACTGTATTTACTTAATTGTTGACTAAAAAATGTAATAAATGAATTTTGTTGTATACAATATGAACCAATGTAGATATCCATATCTTCTGCTTTTAAATACGAAAGCTGTGTAACAAAAGTTAGTTCCACATGTATGCTACAATGTTATTCAACACTCTAGCATGATGTCGGTTTGGTAGCGTCGATGGTGACCATAATGACTTGACCAAAACTCAACTTTATCTGCATAATTTACGATCAATTGTAAACTAACTCATTTCGAGTCTCTTAGTTGAATTACATCTTACCAAATGCAACATGGTCGGAATAGACATCGTATGATTCTAATACTATAATCATTTCCCCCCCCCCCCCCCCCCATATGTATTAAACTGGCATGTGCAGCGGAGATACTCAAACACCCATCACAAAAGGAAAAAAAAAAAACATGTCGAACACGCTATACCCGTCTCACCACACCTAGACGACGTGTAGCCTCAGCATCCTTTACGATTCAGAGAACTGAGGTCTAATCTGTTATGAGAACCAATATCCCTCGGATATCCTCGTACAGTTCCTCATTCATGCTTTGCATGAGCATCTTACCCTTCCCCATGCTATTACTCTCCGGGTAAGATATGTGTGTGTGTCTGAAATATCTCGCTCCTGCGGCACTCTTCCGATTGACGGGTCTAAATAGTTCCGCAGTGAATAAGTTAGGGTTAAGGGTTAGGGTCAGTGTTAGTTTAACCCTAACCCTTAACCCCTGACTTATTCACTGCGGAACTATTTAGACCCGTCAATCGGAAGAGTGCCCGCTCCTGCATCCACTTATCTCCGTATACTAGTATGTGGTTTGTCTATCTATTTTTTTCATTGACCATTCCTCCTGTTCAACTCTGTCGTTATTGACCCAGCTCCTAATCGATGAACAAATTGCAGCTAATAAGGCTTGAGACATTCGACAACAATCATCGCAACAGTCCGACTTCAGTAACGCTATTATACTCAAGGATGTTGCTGCTTTCACGTTCCTGTGGAATAAACCTACACCACATAAATTATATACTATTATTATTATCAACCATTATGTTGTTCTTATTTTTATATTTTATAATTGTTCTTTTATTCCTCTTTATATTGTATAACTATTATTAATGTGATACTCTTTCTGTCCTATTTATATTGTAATTTAATTCATAATCAGTTAACTAATCAGTTAATGACATTAATCACTAACATTGTACTATCTCCATTACACTTTCTACCTAATCACATAATAAATAATCAATCAATAATATATAATTAATCAATCTATAATAGTTAATCTTTCTTGTGTACTATATTCCTTTTCGCTTAATAATTGAAAATATCATGACGTAAATACCATTAATATAAATCAATCCAATCAATAATTGTAAAATAATAGTAATAATTAATACTTATAACTTAATATTACCCTTTATAATTTATATCACTAGATAAATCGGTAAATCAGATATCTATATAAGTACACAACAACAATCATATAGCAATACGCTGCTTTTTCTTATAAGTAATCTATTCTCCTCAACGGATAATTTTCTTATTTTTACTCTTCTCGTATGGCATTGTGGCACAATGAATAAATGTTAGTCATACACAAAATGAACAAAGAAAATGTTTCAACATGTTAGTTTTATTTTTTTTTTTTAACTCATAGTGCCTCCATATATGAGTATTCAACTGCTGTTAAACCACCAATTATCAGACAATCTGCAAAGTGCACTCGTCGTCACACAGTGAGTATGAGCCAGACTCATGCCGGCAAAAGCACTTCGCTTAATGTCAATATCCTTGTAATCTTTCATGCCACAGACCTAGTTGAAAAAGTATTTCGTGAAAAATGTATAACCCAGTGTTCCGTAAGATCATACCTGAACTGCCATCCACCGCCATGGGTTGTCGACCAAACCAGAACACAACGAATCATATCAGTGGCTGGCCGAACATTTGATCCTGCGTACCCATCCATCAGTTTTATCTTCACACTGTGAAAATGCATCCGTCGATACACAGCTAGAACGCGATCAACCTCCATTTATCGACAGCGCCCCTTCATCTAATGCTTGACAAAAAGTCATGTCAGAATTCCATTTAAACCAGTGTTTTCCCTCCACTCGCCATGCTAGTGCCGTTCCCGGCATGCAGGATGTTACAAAACGTACAACATCAACACGGTAGCGAATAGGACTTCACCGATCCAAACGCAACTCTTCAGCTTATTAGGTGTTAGCTGTTATCATACACATATTTAATTTCGAAACCAGTAAACTTAAATATTAATATAAAGTTTACTTAACAACAATTTCAACGAATCAATCAATTAATATTAATGTAACTCCTCTATGAGTTCATACTTACACTCCAGGTTCTCTACTTACGTTACTTTATCAACAGCATATCGGAAAGAAAGTTAACCATAATAACATACAAGCTTTAAATAATATAGTCCATTACTCCACTAACGTTATACTATGTGATACGCAATTCACTGTAAGCAGTAGCTAATTCTACTAGTTTCCAACTTAATTTAGAACAAATATCACAAAATGTTTACTATATATATTTTAAGATCTATCAATGTACAATAAATATGTTATAGTAACTATCGTAATTCACTAACACAATATTTACTAATAAATTATTCTTCCTTATTATTAACGTTTTCCAATCAAATAATCAATCCATTGCTCCTAAATAATCTACGCACAACCTATATCACCACAATTTTGTAATGATATGTATGTAACTATTAAATATCAACTGTAATACAACTAATCTAAACATATTTATTACCGGTTCAGATCAATAACACTTCGCTGTTAATCTATTAACGCGCATCTATTGAGTTTATGCAAACTATAACCAGATATTTCTAAAGTTTTAGCAGTGTTTTTTGTAATCACTTCTAATGTCAATGTTTACATTCGCAGTTCGGTTTAACACTGTGACGTTTTAACACACAGCTTCGTCCGACGTGTCCTGCGTCCAACTCATGAACTTGACCTCGTCTGTTTCCCGATCAAACGGCAGTTTCCTCCTCGTAGTACTTAATAAGCGGGTATTCTTGCACTATTTTCTTTTGTTGATCAGCTCACAAGAATGTACAAGCGTTTGCAAAAGCTCCCCCCCCCCCCCCACCTCCCCCACAGTCTATTTTGCTACACACAGTTTGGTAACCACGTCTCTATTTCAATTGTTCCTGTAGTCAATCAACAGTGGTTACACGTGCCTGCAAGTTGAACTCTTCGTGACATGGCTCTCTAACGGTCGTACGGCAAACATCTCCGTTATGCTTCGCTGGTTTGACACACAATGTTTAATTAAACATTGTCAGTTGGGCACTTCTTCGCTTTCTTTTCAATCTGACACAATTTTTCTGAATCAATTGAATAAACATAAATTCGACTGTTCTTGTTTCTCACAAAATGTTAAGTTCTACACGTCTGAATTTAACACGATCGTTCTGGTGTTTTGACGTAACACACGATAACTCGTTGGAAAGAACAAATCTTATTTCTTATACAGCTCTCTCCCACCTTAGCAATAGTAGTCTATCGAAGGTGGTTCTAATCGCTCATAAGTGGCATGTACTCTATTATCATTATCTATTTCTATCAATACCAGTAACATAATTTTCAACTGTCACTTCTGCAGTCATAGGCGAAGATGCTCTCACCGCAGACGTTTTAACTGAAGTCTTATCAGGTTTCGTCACAGCATGTAAAATCTGCTTTGTTTCAAATCTCCTCTTCTTAGTCTAGGATTTAGATCTCCCAGTTGTTCACATCTCCACTCTGAGTTCCCCATATCTGCCACAGGCGACAAGTTAATCGTCACAATGCCTATGTCTGATGCGTGCGTTTACTTGGCCGTGATAATATATTGGCATCAACTCATGTGCGGACAGCTCGTTCTTTCTGTGATATGCACATCTTCTCTGTGCGAGCGTTCTTCTGCTCCATTTCATTGATGTCTCGAGATGATGGTATGGTCTTCTCATCATCGCCATCTCTGCTATTATATTAGGTGGTCTCGAGGTATGGTGTCCGCCTCGAGTGCTGGAGGTCCCGGGTTCAGGCCCCGGTGAGGACCACGATTTATTTAAAAAATCCACCGGGACTTCTAGTAATTTCCCCTGGTCTCTGGGTAGTGAGATCGGACGCCTGTGTGTATTGTTGCGCACGTAAAAAATCCCTTGGCAGTTGGAAATCGAAAAAGAGTAACCTAACGGCGCTGCCCGGGCAAAATTTCAAGTTAAAAATCTACCCAAAGCATTCCAGGATCCTCGCCGATGCAACGGAGTTCGTGCATTGAGCTGAGTTTCTCCAAAACTCAGGTTTGAGTTAGGAGGAAAACGGAGCACTTATGGGTTAAACCGTGTGCCGTGATGTTGATCCAACGACTAAAAAAAATAAAAAAATAAATTAGACTGGTTACTTTCTTCCACTGTAAATTTGATACCAATCAGCTATTCGAAACAGAACTCAACATTTCCTCAAGAACATCAGAAAGACACTGTTTCCACTTCATTGCTTGTTGTGGTATACTGTTAGTTGGTAGCCTAGTTATTTGGCCAAACCATTTCATGTGCCTTTTTAAGTTAAAACTATCGCTGCTATTACCCCGACTTTAGTCCTGATTTTCATTTTTGATTTTCTCTTCTTGTGTATCTCAAAATGTGTATTTATATTATTGCACTTCGTTGTTTGTTTTCTACAATGTTACGTAACCGATGATGATAACTACACCAGGATAGATGTTGATCATACTGTTGCCTCTGCTTTTATGTTTCTCTTGTAAAAACTGATGTTCTCTCTCTCTCTCTCTCTCTCTCTCTCTCTCTCTCTCTCTCTCTCTCTCTCTCTCTCTCTCTCTCTCTCTCTCTCTCTCTCTCTCTCTCTCTTTATCTCTCACCCACCCACTTCCAGCTAAGTTTCTCCGAAGTTTTAAATTGGCGAGACTGACTGACTGACTATCTGGATGAAAAAAAACTCCCCAGCTGCTGATGATACCAACTCCTAAAGTCTTACAACATAAACGTCATTTCCCTCAACATTTCACACATCCAGGCAGCAGACAGAATATGCCACGATCTACCCCCTCGCCTGCCTCATCACAACCACACAGACATCTCCAGCATGATTAGATTACACTTCCATCGCGCTGACGTCATTTCCCTCCCTTGGGCGGGTTATCCGTAATTTTACTCGCCACTGGATCGTTAAAGGCGCGGAGAATTCGTCTGCTAGGACTCGTCTGGGATAAGCCATTGAAGTTCTTGGCAAAAGCTTCCCGCTTTGCTTACCCTGACCAAGGTCGTATACCGGTTATTTTTGACATTTGTGTCTAGTGTTTCCAGATTTAATCAATAGTGTTCATCTTGATATGTATTCCTTGTGCCGTTATGATGTTTGTTGCTCGGGCCATCTACGTGAATAATGTCGGCTTGCCTGTCGTGATTTCCTTGACAGTGAGACGTTAATCTTTTGTTGATGATTTATTCGTTTTACCCCTTGCTGGAAACATAAGAAATGAAATTGTGCTGCTTTCATTTTTGACGTGATGTATTTTGATAATGAGAACGTGTGTCCACTTCATGATGAGCACCTTCTGAGACAAATTGATCGATTTCATTCTGTAGGTACTACTTGAGTACAGCTTTAGTTTATTCAGGGATCTATTTTATATATATATATATATATATATATATATATATATATATATATATATATATATATATATGCACTTCCTGGTTACAACCTTACATTAATCTGTGATCTTTTGGTTGACATCTTATGTTTGTTGTTTTCTTCTTAGTGAACGGGTATGTTCTGTTTTATTGTTGTAAAGTTCAGAAACTGGTTCCAGTCTTCATTGTGTCTGTGTGTGTACAGATAGAGTTTAATAGTTAACTCTAGAGGGTGGGTTACTGTTTGCTTGCGTCTTGAAATTGTTACATGATTCCGTTTACCTTGAAACTGTTACATGATTCCGTTAAATCCGGAATCTGTTGCATGATTCCGCTTACCCTGAAACTGTTGCATGATTCCGTTAAATCCGGAAACTGTTGCATAATTCCGTTAAATCCGGAAACTGTTGCATGATTCCGTGAAATCCGGAAACTGTTGCATGATTCCGTTTACCCTGAAACTGTTGCATGATTCCGTTTACCCTGAAACTGTTGCATGATTCCGTTAAATCCTGAAACTGTTGCATGATTCCGTTAAATCTTGAAACTGTTGCATGATTCCGTTTACCCTGAAACTGTTGCATGATTCCATTAACTCTTGAAACTGTTGCATAATTCCGTTAAATCCGGAAACTGTTGCATGATTCCCTCTACCCTGAAACTGTTGCATGATTCCGTTTACCCTGAAACTGTTGCATGATTCCGTTTACCCTGAAATTGTTGCATGATTCCGTTACCCTAAAACTGTTGCATGATTCCGTTTACCCTGAAACTTTTGCATGATTCCGTTTACCCTGAAACTATTGCATGCTTTCTGTGCTGGAATGATGCTTCTTATCCGCCAGTAAATCTTATTGTGCTAGCGCAAAGTTAATCGTTCGTGCAGGCTTATTTTAGTTCATGTGGGTCATGATTGTGTGTGATGAATAAGTTCGTTACATGTCCTTGTCCTTTACAGGACGTTGCGGTCAACCTCAGCATATTCTGGCTGTTTGTGATTTACTTGGCAAGTTTGAATGTGATCTCTAGGCAAGTTTACGTTCAGTAGTTCGCCATTGCTTTCTTAACTACCGACACTTATACCATTGTATGAAAATCAGCGAAGGCGGTCTGCAACCCGATCACCCGCAGCTGTGTTTCGATCGTGGTATGCGGGATTGCGAATCGTGTTCGTAACGCCGTCGCCGTAGGCCGATGGACGGGATAAACAGATTTTTAAGAAGTTCATCCATCATGTGCCATGCCGAGAAGCGTGGACCAGACTCATGGGTCAGCTCGGTGTTTTTGTCTCGACCATACCACGTGGCCAAGTTCCAGATATTTACTTCTCTGTCTTTGTTATAAAACGAATTTCAGAAGGGCGACAAGTACAGAACCGTAAAGTATGGAGGGAGAAACAATATCAAGTAATCGGTTCTTGTATTAACGCTATCTTGATATAATCGTAATCCCCCCTCTTCCCCCTCCCCCCTTCTCTCCTGGAAACCCTAAAATTCCCCCACGGGTTGAGAACCACTGCTCTAATCAGTTTACGATTTGCATTTGTTTCTTGTAGGACTTGATCATTGATTTTTCTGTGTGTCCATATTTTTCTTTGCAATTTCCTCAGAAACCACATGTCCACAGCCATCAGATGTTTTTCAGCTTGTCTGTTCATTGTCCACGCTTCACATCCATACAAAAGTTCAGGTTCTTTGTAGCACTTCAACTCTCTTTTTCTCGTTTAAAGAAGTACATGATTCTTCTCCATGCTTTGTGGCGTAGTGGGTAAATCTATGTAACACTAAACGTAGTGGGTAAATCTATGTAACACTAAACGCAAACACAGACGAGTGAGCGGCACCTCGTGTCGAAGGTGTTCCGCAATTCGCAATCTCTCATAGCCGCGTTTGAAACACAGGTGCGGGCGATTTGGCAGCAGACCGTATATAATAAACACAAACCGACACAAAAATACATGAAACACACTACATTGCAATATTAAGGGTACGTATCTGAATCTGTATCCTATCTTGGAGCGACTGACGCGCGTTAGACGACCAAATTTTTACTCTTCTGCTCGCATGGGCGCCTCTCCACCCCACCCTTTCCCGCTTATTCTCCAGCCCAGTGGCTTAGCCTATACCTGAGCTTCTGATGGTATTGACCTTTGACCCGTTGACTATACATCCAGTTCATACAATGCACTGCTAGTCGTCTAACGCGCGTCAGTCGCTCCAAGCTAGGATACAGATTCATATAAGTACCCTTAATATTGTCATGTAGTGTGGTTTCATGTAGTTTTGTGTCGGTTTGTGTTTGTTTGTTCTGTGCTGACGAAGGCTTTGGCCGCAACGTCCAATTTGTTTCTTGTAATCGTGTTTCAGTAAAGCTCACAATCTACTTCTCGTTTTTGTTTGTTTGTTTGCTTGTTTGTTTGTTGTTTTTTTTGTGATTCAATCATTGCCTAAGTAAACAACTAGTAAGATACCATTTTACCTGTCTTATGGAGTATAAGGCATATTTTGCTGGCCGCACAACTGTAGAGATCTATCGGCACTGAATGGGAGATGTGGCAAGTATCACGCCGTCCGTCTTTACTTCCTAGGGCATTTCCAGGAACCACATTTCATTATTCTGTTTGATTAAAAGTTTTCGTTTTTCCTTACGTAAATGACACGCAAGTCGTATAATCTAATTTACCTCTTTCTAGCAGGGATATCGAATTGCGATCTCATCTCGACCCCATTGCAAACACTGAACGCTACATTCCCAAAGCGTGATTAAAAGTTTAATTATTTAGACAGAAACGGGTGCCATTTCCCCACTGGAGTTCCTAGTGAACTCTTGACAAGATATACCCGTCATTGCAGCAGATGACGCCTTCACACAAGCGTCGTGTGTTACAGTTTTGGTGGAATCGATAGTTTTGAGGTGTTCTCTTAATTTACCAGACAGTCTTGTGTCCGTCCTCATAGCCGTCGTCCTCAACGGTATCTGTTTGGGGATTATTTAATACTGTCTCTTGCTTTGATCTTGTGTCACTCACTCGTCGGTGTTTCTGTTTAAGTCGTTATGTAGATCCTGTTATATACTGGCGCTGGGTTTGATGGTCTGCCACTTCAGTGGTAAATGTTTGTTTGTTTCTTCTTCTTCTTCTTCTTCTTCTTCTTCTTCTTCTTCTTCTTCTTCTTCTTCTTCTTCTTCTTCTTCTTCTTCTTCTCCCCCTCCTCCTCCCCATCCTCTTCTTCTCCTCCTCCTTCTTCTTCTTCTTCTTCTTCTTCTTCTTCTTCTTCTTCTTCTTCTTCTTTTTCTTCTTCTTCTTCTTCTTCTTCTTCTTCTTCTTCTTCTTCTTCTTCTTCTTCTTCTTCTTCTTCTTCTTCTTCTTCTTCTTCTTCTTCTTCTTCTTCTTCTTCTGCTGCTGCTGCTGCTGCTGCTCCTCCTCCTCCTCCTCCTCCTCCTCCTCCTCTTCCTCCTCCTCCTCCTCTTCTTCCTCCTTCTTCTTCTTCTTCTTCTTCTTCTTCTTCTTCTTCTTCTTCTCTTCTTCTTCTTCTTCTTCTTCTTCTTCTTCTTCTTCTTCTTCTTCTTCTTCTTCTTCTGCTGCTCCTCCTCCTCCTCCTCCTCCTCTTCTTCCTCCTCCTCCTCTTCTTCCTCCTCCTCCTCCTTCGTCTTCTTCTTCTTCTTCTTCTTCTTCTTCTTCTTCTTCTTCTTCTTCTTCTTCTTCTTCTTCTTCTTCTTCTTCTTCTTCTTCTTCTTCTTCTTCTTCTTCTTCTTCCTCCTTCTTCTTCTTCTTCTTCTTCTTCTTCTTCTTCTTCTTCTTCTTCTTCTTCTTCTTCTTCTTCTTCTTCTTCTTCTTCTTCTTCTTCTTCTTCTTCTTCTTCCCTCTTCCTCCATTAGAGTATAGTCCCTCAACCAACTCACCCCAGACTGTAGCTACCCCATGCAGCTCTGCCCATATCCTTCCCATATTGTTCATTTCTGTTTCCACTTCTCTCCTCCGTAAGTTTTTTGTTTGTTTTTTAGGTCTTCCTGTGTTTCTATTGTCCTCTCCAGTGCTAGTGTCTTCTCTTCACAGAGACCCGGGGAAATTTTATTACTAGAAGTCCATGTAAAAAAATCCTGGTCCTCTCCGGGGCTCGAGTCCGGGACCTCCAGCACTCGAGGCGGACACCATACCACGAGACCACTCATCCCCCCGAAATTATTAAATATTTTTGTTGATTTTTATTTTAAATTTATTATTTTATTATTATTGAATTTATTAAATAGATCCTGAAGTACAAAAGTCGAACGAGTCGACTTCAATGCATCATGTTTTACCCCATATGGCTCTGCCTCTCTTCACAGAATGGTCAGCCGCTTGCCAGGGGCATCTTATAAATCACGAACTCCGTAGCTCCAGCTATGACCCCCAGAAGTCTCACCAGCAATTGCGTTCGTGCTCTGAACCACGCAGTCGGGGGAAGGAAGCCAGGACTCTGACTACGCCAGGCAGACGGCTTCCTGTTGTATACTGGCTCTTGCTGGTTTGACTACTCTCCGTGGCTGGCGAGGGGTTACGGATGCAATTCGTAATCCCGCATACCGCTTTCGGAACATTTGCGGCGATTTGACAGCAGACCACATTGGGTTGATTTTCATACAATAGTATGCGTGCCGCCGGTCTCCCTGGCCTAGGCGTTAGCTACTTTCTCCGTAATCCCGTATACTCTCGTGGGTAATGTGACGATGGCGAGAATCTGTAGCGGTTCTAACCGCGTCAGTAACTTACGGGGTATGTGAGCCGGTCGCTCAGAAAGCAATGGCAAACCACTGAGCGTAATCTTGCCAAGAAATCAACAATCAGCTGAAAGATGCTGATGTTGAAAGCGATATCCTGTAAAGGATATGCAAACATTTTTGAGTATGCGTGCCAGTCGTTCAGAAAGCAATGTCAAACAACTGAACGTTAACTTTCCAAGAAATCACAAACAGCCCAAAACAAATGCTGGGGTTGGCTGCGACGTAATGTAAAGGATATGCAACTAACTAACCTTCAGTAGTACACGTTTCTGTGGAATCGTAAAATAACATTACAGTCCAGTAAAAGACACTTCTACACACTATAAGACATACCCACTGTATGATGTCACACCCATATTTGTATAGATTAGCCGACACTCGGTAAGGGATATGGTCAGTTTCACCTCGACCGCCTTTACTTCCTAAAATATTATTGATGCCCATTTTAGGCTGGTAGAGATCTTTAGATGGGTGTATCGAGCTTGGGGCAACTTGCTTATGACCGAGAAGCTTTCCGGAAGGATGTTATGGGAGCGAGGTTCTGCAAAGGACATGCTCCTAAATGAATGAAATTCGGATTTACTCTATATTACCCGTAAGAACTCTTTCACACCATGATTGATACAGATATAGAACTCTCTTTGTCACTCGATTGGCAAAGATATATTGCACTGAATATTCTTCCTTCGGGAAGATTTCTATCTATTCTGTTACTTAAATGGTGTCCATATTGGTTAAAACATTTTGAGAAACACTGACATACACAATCGTTGCCTCTGTCCAGAAAAGAGGGTCTGGCCTGGTCCACTATTTTGGTACCAGACGGTTGGATGCTGGAAATGTCAATGTACCGCCTAGATTACATAGTTTACGATCGCCTACAGTCTCCGAGCACCAACCAATAAAGCTTTCAGCCGTGCAGAAATGTTCGTTAGCAGAAACATAGATGTTGATTGTGTTTGCTAGTCCGTGATCTTGTTATAAATGTGGATTTCATTAATGGTGTGCATTGTACTGGGTGTGTAAGAGAAAATCTGTACAGTATTTAGAAATACAGTATATAGTTTTTCTACGTTATGATTTATAAGTGACGTCACTGCACTCGGGACAAGACTATAAGGGTCTGGTCTCTCCCAGTGGACTGTGAAAGGTGTTGGTGTTGATCGTGCCTGTTGCGAACTGGTTAGCGACACGTCGCGTTAGTAATTGAAAACTTTGACATGTGCCATTGTAGTAAACGATAGATACGCTGTTGGTGCGAGGTTCGGGGAAGGGGCTATCATTTCGATTTTATTTGTTTTGATAGCATTATTATTTCATTTTATAGCAATTATTTTCACATTGCATAGCAATTATTACGAGGGTAGGTTAATAAGTAAGTCACAAATGGCTGTAGAAAAATAACCACACATGATAACAATCTGAAACCAGTTTATTTTTATACATACATTGTCCCTTTATTTCTCAACATAATTTCCACCAACATTGATGCACTTATCCCATCGTTTTATTAGTGTTCCCAAACCGGCTACACAGCACTGCGTGCTCTGTTTTCTAAACCACGTTTTCACTTAACATTCAACTTCGGCGTCATTCGCGAAATGTCTCCCGCCAAGGTGGGTTGTCAGTGTTTATGCTGACAATATTCGTCCCATAAAGCGATGCATATCTGGGTAGAAGAAGTTATAGGGCGAGTCAATAAGTAAATCACACAGTTCTGTGGGATGGCAGGTAAATGAAAACAAAGTACTATGTGCTTTCCAAAGAAGTGTTACGTTTACTATGTGCTTTCCAAAGTAGTGTTACGTTTACTATGTTCTTTCCAAAGTAGTGTGACGTTACTTTGTTCTTTCCAAAGTAGTGTTACCTTTACTATGGTCTTTCCAAAGTAGTGTGGTGTTTACTAAGGCCTTTCCAAAGTAGTGTGTGACGTTTACTATGGCATTTCCAAAGTAGTGTGACGTTTACTATGGCCTTTCCAAAGTAGTGTGAAGTTTACTATGTTCTTTCCAAAGTAGTGTGAAGTTTACTATGTTCTTTCCAAAGTAGTGTGACGTTTATCATAATCTTTCCAAAGTAGTGTGACGTTTACTATGTTTTTTCCCAAAGTGGTGTGATGTTTACTATGGCCTTTCCAAAATTATGTGACGTTTACTATATCCTTTCCAAAGTAGTTTGACGTTTACTATGTTCTTTCCAAAATAGTGTGACGTTTACTATGTTCTTTCCAAATTAGTGTGAAGTTTACTATGTCCTTTCCAAAGTAGTGTGACGTTTACTATGTTCTTTCCAAATTAGTGTGAAGTTTACTATGTCCTTTCCAAAGTAGTTTGACGTTTACTATGTTCTTTCCAAAATAGTGTGGCGTTTATTATGTTCTTTCCAAAGTAGTGTAACGTTTATTATGTTCTTTCCAAAGTAGTGTGGCGTTTACTATGGCCTTTCCAAAGTAGTGTAACGTTTACTATGTTCTTTCCAAAGTAGTGTGGCGTTTACTATGGCCTTTCCAAATTAGAATGTGCACTTAGAATAACCTCATTGATGTTTAGACATGTTTACCCTCCGGCATATAGAATGGCCGTAGAAATATTCCCGGACACGTTGGTACATCGGCGCTTAGAATGACCTAAATTATTCCGGGAGATGGTAACAAATTTGCACTTAGGATGTCTTAATAGATTTCTGAACATATTGGCAAGTTTAAAGGGGTTTAAAATTCAAGAGTATCGACCTCACGGCACCGGATTTTATCCCATATGTCTCGGTCACTTCCCGCAGGGGGTTCCTGCTGAAAGCGCCGCACAGAGCACGAACTCCGTTGCTCCAGCGACGACCTCCAGGAGGCGCCGATAAAGTTTCACTTGTGAACCAAATGATGTAGTCGGCATCGGACAACCTTCGGAGCACGAGGCTGGCGGCTTGGCCACATTTGTACGTCGAATGGCTGAAGAAATCCCCGTACATATTGATAAACTGGCACTTAGAACGGTTTCGGATATTCCTGGCCATGTTGACACATTGGCACTTAGGTAGGATGTCTTCAAAAATTGTTGAACATTATGTCAAATTGACGCTTAGAATGATCTCAGATATTTCCAGAAATATGAAATTGACACCTATAATGATCTCAGACATTCCCGGAAATGTAAAATTGACACTTAGAATGATCTCAGATATTACCGGAAATGTCAAATTGACACTTAGAATGATCTCAGATATTCCCGGAAATGTCAAATTGACACTTAAAATTACCTTACATATTCACGGAAATGTTGTCAAATTGACACTTAGAATTATTTTAGTGACTTGTTGACGTTTTGCAACACTGCACTTATAATGACCTTAGAGTTTCCTGAATATGTTGACCAACTGACACTTATAATGACCTTCTAGTTTCCTGAACATGTTGACCCACTGTCACTTATAATGACCTCAGATATTCCGGGACACGCTGACACACGTTAGAATGACCTTGGAGATTCCAAGACATGTTGAAAAATTAGCACTTAAGACGACTTCGGAGATTCCTGGACATGTTGACTTACTGGCACTTAGAATGGCATCTTAGCTCCCTGAACCCGGCGACACGCTGGCATTTTGGCGTACAAAGACATGCTCTCGCATGAGGGTAAAGAATGCGTTGCTTGGGTACATAAGATGTATGTGAAGAGTGATCCCAGGGATGTGTTGCACGTGCACGAAAACATGAGCCAGTGCAAACGTACGTGAGTAGATATGAGAGAGAGAGAGAGAGAGAGAGAGAGAGAGAGAGAGAGAGAGAGAGAGAGAGAGAGAGAGAGAGAGAGAGAGAGAGAGAGAGATGAAGTCATGCCATCCAGGTCTACTGCAGGTTCTCCTGTTCTGAAAACTGAAAGGGGCGTGTCACTGTCTGCGCGTGCAAGCATCTGTAAACATCACAACCCAGCTTGCTGGCAGCCCTTAAATATGAACTGTGAAACTTTCAAGTGCGCTTCATTGTGTCTGTGCTCACCGGTTATTACCAGGTATTCATTGCTAGGCAATATGTTTACCTTTCATAATCGTGTGTCTGTGTGCACTTGACAGCAAAGCATTCATTGTCTGATTAAATTTTAAATGGCAATATCTGCGCGGTGTATCTGTGTGTGATTAACATATTCAGTGCCATATAAAAGTAAGTCTGGACCAAGCAAAAATGGAAGGCAGATAATACGAAGTATTGATGTGTCACATGTATGACTTAAAAGTTTTTACTATGATAGCAGACATGTATTATATATATATATATATTACATTAACGGGGATTGCATAGAGAAAACTAATGTATATAAGCTCATGGCAGATTCGGGAAGTCGCCTAAGACGATTAATTATCCCATGGACGTAATTAGAAACCAGTTTATAGTTGCCTGGTTACATTGTAAACGTAAATTATCTGTTTGGGATATCTGTGCGTAGTAGATAACAGGTTGTTCACTCTCTGGGTTACATTTTAAATGTAATCTGCTGGATGCACCTGTGTGTGGCTACTTACCAGTCTTTTAAAAGTCTGGTTACATTTTACATTTTAATTATCTGTTCGGTTTATCTAAGTGTGATAACCGGTGGTTACATTTTACATTTTAATTATCTGTTCGGTTTATCTAAGTGTGATAACCGGTGGTTATATTTCTAATTATAATGTATGTGCTTGGCGTGTCTGTGTGCATTAGATAACTGGTTTATATTGCCTATTTCATTTTAAATGTAATTTATCTGCTCGGTATATCTCTATGTACCAGATAGCAAGTTATTCATTGTCTAAAATTATGCATTTCCTATCCGGATTTTTCAAAAATAATTTTAAAAAAAAATAAAATTTAAAAAAAACGCGCGCGCGCGCACACACACAAACGCACATACGCTCACACACACACACACACACACACTCACACACACACACACACTCACACACACACACACACACTCACACAATATGACTAGGAAGCTCACTGAATGAAACATGCATACGGATATAGCAGAGCGGTTCCACCAGTCTGTATCGACGTTCTAGGCGGCGGTGGTGGTGGCGGCGGCGGCGGCGGCAATGGCGACGGCCGCGGCGTTGGTGGTGGTTGTGGCGACAGCGGCAGAAGAAGAAGAAGAAGAAGAAGAAGAAGAAGAAGAAGAAGACGAAGAAACGACACTCGGTGATCGACGAGGCTAACATCTCGTATACTTCCCATGAAAATTCCTGGTATTAAATATAGACTATGTTCAACCAGGGAGCCAGATCAATTTACAAAAGAACTATCTCGCCTCGTCAGAGATACGAACAAATGCCCACCGGGTCGACAGGCAAGCGTTCTAGCCACCACTGCGCAATCACCGAGCCCTTCGCTTTTCTTAAGTTATTTTTGCCAGGATTTCCTCCGCCACCCTTGTGCAGTCCTTCCGCGGCTGCTCTTACAGATCCCCCATTTAAGCGAGCTTCTTGAACCGTGTGTACAAAGTTGCCGGCTTCTCGCTCCTGTCCCATTCACCTATAGCGGAGCACAGTATTACCACTGCAGTTGTCTCCCATGCATGGAATCTGCTACACAGCACAGTTTCGTGTTTACAGCGTTGCTGTTGTGTGAAGAGTTTGTTTTTCCGGACATTGCAGGAGTATGTGTACATGTGTATTGTTGTTTGTGGTTTAGCCCGTTCTAAGTTATATAGGGTGTAGTTTTAATAACTGTGGCGTGTGTGAAAATATTGCCGTTCCAAGTTTTGTATTCACCCTCTCGGGAGTTCATGCAACATAAAAGGTAAATACAAAAGTTGGAACCGCAATATGTTCAAAAACCCTACAGTAATTAAAAATATACTCTATATGTAAACTGTGATATTATATGGTTACACAGTTGACGTTTCGATATAGTGGACAGAGGTTGACGTTTCGATATAGTGGTCAAAGGTTCAAATCCCAACTGTTGTGAGTTTTTCGTAATCGGGTAGTCAGTTCAAAGTCTAGTGTTCAAAGTCTTAGTTTAGTTTAGTATAGTCGGCGGATCAACATCACGGCACACGGGTGTAACCCATAAGTGCTCTGTTCTGCTCCTAACTCAAGCCTGAGTCTGGAGAATCTCAGCTCAGTGCACGAACTCCGTATCACCGGAGAGGATCCTAAAATACTTTGGGTATATTTTTAACTCGAAATTTTGCCCGGGCAGCGCCGTTAGGCTACTCTTTTTCGATTTCCAACTACCAAGGGATGTTTTACGTGCGCATCAATACACACGGGCGTCTGATCTCACTACCCAGAGACCAGGGAAAATTTTGTTACTGGAAGTCCACGTGAAAAAAAATCCTGGCCCTCACCGGGGCTTGAACCCTGGACTTTCAGCACTCGATGCGGACACCATAACTCGAGACCACTCAACCCTCCTAAGTGTTCAAGCTGTCTGATCACAGCTGGTGCGTTAACGAAGTTGATAGCGTACTGCGCGGATTATGTCACGAGCAACAACCCATGGAAGTAAATTGCATCGTGTCAAATGTGATAAGATCATGTTACTCTGCGGTTTCTTATTCTCAGCGTTACTCGATTAGTCGATCTGACGACTGGTGCTGAAGGCGTTTGATCGTGCCATGCCACTGCCCCTGTCACCATCATCATCAGCATCATCATCACTGTCGTCACCACCACCAGCATCATCATCATCACCATCATCAGCATCATCATCATCTTCATCATCATCATCATTACCATCAGCATCATCATCACCATCATCATCATCATCACCATCATCATCATCATCATCTTCATCACCACCACCTCCACACTATCATCATCATCATCATCATCATCATCATCATCATCATCTTCATCACCACCACCTCCACACTATCATCATCATCATCATCATCATCAGGATAGTGGGTCCGAATACTGGCGTTAACTCATCTGCTCATATCATTCCACTGTTCTCTGTGTCTGTCAGTCTGAAAACTGGCATTGAAGTCACCTGGTCATGCCACTGTTTTCTCATGTTCCCATGACGATCTTCAGATTAATCAGTCCTACGACTGGTGTTGAAGTCATGTCATTCCATTGCCTAATGTTCATATCACCAAGCTCAGGTTAATCAGTGGAAAGAACGGTGTTGAAGTAATGTAGCCGTGTCACTCAATCCTCTCATGTCCCCACCATCATCTACAGGTTAATCGGTAAGACTGGTGTTGCGGGCATCTTATATCTCATCATTCCACGCCACCGTCTCACATTTCCATCATCTTCAGGTTAATCATTCGTAAGACTGACGCTGAAGTTATCTATCTGATCATGCAATTCCACTCCTCAGTTCTCACCATGAACGTGTCAGCTAGTCGGAAGACGTATACAAATCATCTGATCATGTCACTCCTTTGCCTCGAGTTCCCGTTATCTTCAGGTTATAAGTCGTAAGAAAGGTGTTGAAGTAACCCTCTGTCCCCTCTATTGTCATCATCATATCTGTCGGTGGTATAAGACTGATGTTGAAGTCATCTGATTTATTTTGTGGTCACATTATGAGACGAGAACTGGCTTGTGGTCACATTATGAGACGAGAACTGGCTTGTGGTCACATGAGACGAGAACTGGCTTGTGGTCACATTATGAGATGAGAACTGGCGTCTGTTGCTTAGGATTTAGAGAATCGCAGTGTCACATTTCCCCGATATGTGGGTTCCACATCAGCTTCGGACGATTTGGAAGCAGATAGTTTTGCGTTGATTTCGATGGTATGAGACGTGGGATTTATGAAAGCGATGACGAACTGCAAAATGTAAAATTGCATACAAATCACAAACAGCCTGTAAATGCTGGGGTTGACCGCATCGTCATTTAAAGAATATAAACAACTAACATTATGAGACGAGAGGCTCTAGGGAAGGTTGTGACCAGCTGAAAGATGGAAATTATTAGAGACAGAGGAAGCAGATACTGGACGAATTGGGGTGTTACTGGGACGATCGTCGGCAGAGTTTATCATGAAAATCAGAGAAGGTGTTCGTGCAGAAGCTTGATCGCCTATGCCGCTAGGCGTGAGATGATCCTGGAAGTGACTTTCAACAGGTATCACTTTTATTTCTCTTGTGATTACACAGCACGTCCTCCTAGTGACCCCTTCGCTCGTGTCCAACTCTGCTTAATTCCATTGCACACCCCAATCTGTTGACGTTGTGACCCGCCGTTCAGCTGTGTTAGTATTATCGAGCGTGACGTATGCCCGGCCTTCGCGGACAGGGTGTGTGGTGAGGGGGGGGGGGGGAACAGAGGGTTTACAGTTGAAAACGACCATAGTGGTTTAGTTCTACCAGTTCAGTGTGTGTCAGTGTCGGGTTAGTTTGGGGAAGAGCGTAAGCGAACGAGGTCGAGGAGGAAAAAAAAAGACATGGTTAAACCACAGGGTCATGAGTTCACGACCTTGATTCTTAAACTTGAGGGATACCTGGTACAATGTGGTTTGACCTCCATGCTAACACACCTGTACACTTGCCTTCCAGCTTCCATAATGAATCTGTTGCCGGGTCACCCTTGAGGTCATTGTGAATAAATTCACAGGTATTGAATGGCACATATATCATGAGCGTGTTGTTAATACAGACCGCGCTTCTTATACGAGGGAGCTTCAAATGTAAATCTTAAATGTTTATAAGTCTTTGAGTTATTCAAACAGGTGGAAATCACTTGGGGGTAGGTCTGGCGAGTACGGGGTCTGTGGTACACACTGAAAGTGAAGGTTTTCGATAATTTCAATCGTTGCACGGGCAGTATGGGATCGAACATTGCCATGTAGCAAAAGGACACCTTTACTGAGAACTCCACGTCGTATTTGATTGCGAGCCGAAACTTCCTACTCCACTCATACACTTGCTGGACTCACAGGCATGCATCACCATACTGGACCTTCAATCGCCGATAAATTTCTATAGGTTTCACCTCTTTGGTACATGTCAAAAGTGGAGCGGCCACCATTAAACTGCCCTTATAAGATCAACTGCTCCCCCGATGTGTCTCCACCTTGACGTGGTGGGGGAGCTTGCGTGTCCCATCGACCCCATTTGCTTGCTGATGGAAAAAACTACATATCGGACAGCTTATGGGATAGGGACCAGACTAAGAGAGACACAACCTGCTGCTCTGCAGGTGAGACTGAGGATAGCAGTCTAAAATTTAAATCAGGCGCACGAAGGCAGAAGTTCTTGGTCCGGACAAAACACTAAAGGCTCCCTGTCGAGGGCTGTGGCTGAACGCCTCTAAGCCACAAACCCTCGGACCTGAGAGCCGGGCCGATAGCCACCTTTCGAAAAATAAAGGCGTGATACTGAGCAAGCTACATGCTCAGGTCTGATAGAAGTTCGAAGGCTCTCAGCTGGGGGATATGAGAGATTCCCGGATGAGAGGGCCAGGCCGTTTCTCGTTCACCGCTGCACGAAGGTAAGGTGCTGAGCCGGCAGCACAAGTAGCCTACCTCGTGAGCGAGTACAAAAAGTCAAAAAAGTGCCCCAGTCGAAGAAAGTGGCTGCGAAAACTGTATCTAACTCATAGAGTGTAGACAAAAGTGGAAGAACGTCTCAATGACGCAAAATGGAACGCACGGCGAGCGAACCTATTGCGTGGTCCGAAGTCAAAAGCAAAAGCTTACCGAGTGGGTGTCGCTTGCAGTCTGACCGTCCCTGGTGTGTGCTTGAGCGATCAGTGGCAAACGAGTTGCCCAACACATGGAAGTGAGGAACTAAAGCAGCCATGAGCAGGACGTGGCAACTCCTCGGGTGAGCCCAGTCACAGAGCAATATGTGCCGGCTCTGCAATTATGGAAGCCTCCTTGGAGAGCGAGGGAATGCTCATGGTCTGCCCCTGCCTTCCCTTGAGGGCCGACCACGATGTCGTTCATCGTTCTATCTTGACCAGCTGAGATGTTAGCGACATCACAACAGTCCAACGTGCCTCGAAACCAGAGGAAGGTTAACCTCATTAAAAAATGCCCGCTGAAGTCGGAAGTGTCGTCCTACGGGTGGCAAACTAAAAATTGACACTACGCAATTACGTCCGAGTGAAATGTCTCCTCCGAATGTCTCTCGTGCTAGGAACAGCTCTGACTATCTAGTTTCCGAATGCCGCTCTTGTTCGGAACAGCTCTGACTGGGTAGTTTTCCGAATGTCTGTTGTGCCTGGAAAAGCTCTGATGGGCGCAACGACAAGCACATGTCCGAAAACTCGCTGAGTGGATGCCGTCTGCAAACCTGTCTGGTTTGTGCGGGAATGACCCGGGGAAACGAAATGACCAATATATTGAAGTGAGGATTTAAAGCAGCCATGAGCAGGACGTGACGATCTCCCTCGGTGAGCCCAGATCCAGGGCGTTATGTGTCGGCCCTGCAACTATGGAAGCAACCTTGGATGGCGGAAAATGCTATGGACTGTCCCTGCCTTCATTTGAGGGATGACCGTTGTCTTCGACCGTTCAACCTTGGCCAGCATGGTTGCAGATGGCACCACAAAAGTGAGAGTCTCCCAGGAATGCTACCTGGTCAAAAAAGCACGCTAAAGTCGATGTGTTGGCCTAAGGGTTTCGGCCCAAGGGCGCATAACAGACACACCGCAATCACATCTGAAAAAACACTCCGGATGAACGAAAAGAAGAGGAGAGAGATCAACTGTTTATCTGCACCGTATTGTCACATGCTTAACACACTTGACATCCTTAACAACAGTATTGACAGGTTACCACACAATAGCATGGTTATTATTATAATTTATATCACACTTTTAATGTTTTCATTTCAAGTCCCCTCGTAGTTGCTTATAATTGTCCGCTCTCCTTAGCCACTTCCAGGCAGCTGATGTTAGTTAATATTGGCGCCCAAGGTATTGGCAAGATTCGTCTCAGAAACATCATCTTCGCTGCCCTCAAGCTCTTCCTAAAGTGATCATTCACATTCCAGGATTTACTACCATGCAACGGGACAAGGTCGATGTAACATGTCAGTACTCACTTTCTGGCATTTAATGAAAATGATTTATTCACAATGAAGATAAAAACACGGATATGTTTAAAATAATGCATTTCATTATAAGTAAGTAAGTAAATAGGGGTCAATGTGGCCGAATGGATAAGAACGCTTGCTTTTAAATTTCCAGTGCGCTGACGGTGGTGTTATCACCGCCATGTGTCTTGCCCTAGAGCATAGACGTTATATCTCTCACAGATATCGGTCCTTGGTCCTCTAGATCACCTCTACTGATGATATTTCTCCATACCACCATCTTCGTCCATCCAACATCATTTTTCTCGGTCTGCCCCTTCATCTCTTCCCGCTAATCTTTCCAGTTGTCACGGTATTCTCCATTTCCTTTCATCATATGAGCAAAGAATTAATGAAACCAACTGGGGTTGGGGATGCAACGTCCTGTGAAGGACATGCAACATTTTTACAATGATTAAAGGACCTTTTCATACAGGTCTGTGACGAATCGGGCTTATGGTGCTAAACGAATTCATTCAGAACTCGGTTAGTAATTTTTTTTAAAGTCGACAGGGACGACTTCATTGCACCGGGTTTTATCCCATATGGCTCGGTCTCTTTCCCCAGCGCGGAAAGCGTCGCACAAAGCACGAACTCCGTAGCTCTAGCGACGACCCACAGGAGTCTCCGAAATATTTCACTCGTGAACCGAAGGATGCGGCCTGGAATCGAACCCACAACCTTCGGAGCCCGAGTCAAACGGCTTGACCACTTCGCCACGGGCTCGGTTAGTAATGTGGTCAGTATCGTGCCGGACGCCTTAACTTCCCAAGACATTTCTGGTACCTATTTTAGGCTGGGTCAATCGGGGAGCCCCGGTCTGTTTTCGAGATTAGATTTGGTCCTGCTGCGGATCGAATCCATGATCATCGAGTAGGAAGGTGAGTGTCCAGCTTCTCTTTAATATGCTGTTGGTGGTTGCACATGTGACACTGGTAGTAGCAGCGATGGCGGTTGTAGTAGTAGCAGCAGCAGTAGTAGTATCATTAGTTACAGTTGTAGTAGTAGTAATAGTAGTAGTAGTAGTAGTAGTAGTAGTAGTAGTAGTAGTAGTAGTAGTAGTCGTCGTCGTCGTCGTCGTCGTCGTCGTCGTCGTAGTAGTAGTAGTAGTAGTAGTAGTAGTAGTAGTTAGTAGTCGTCGTAGGAGTGGTCGTCGTCGTAGTAGTGGTCGTCGTCGTAGTAGTAGCCTTCGTAGTAGTGGTCGTCGCCGTAGCATTAAAAAGTCGTAGTAGTAGTAGAAGTCATCGTCGTCGTAGTGGTAGTAGTAACAGCAGAAGCAGCAGCAGCAGCAGCAGCAACAGCATCAGTTTGATAAATAAAACTACTTGACTTAAGATCCACTCAAAATAGCATCATCATCATCTTGCAGTAGATCCTGTACAGAACATCGCACACATCGCGGTCCACTGAGAAGTTTCTCTCAAAATATACTCAGAGCATGTCCACTACGCAATGTTTCCGTACAGCCCATGTGTTACCGGGGTCCAGAAGTAAAGCAAGTAATAATTATCCTATAACCTACCATGCATGTCGCAAGGGTCGACTAAGGAAGGCTGGTGTCAGATTTGTTATCCTACAGAAAACTTAGCTGACAAACCCACCAATCATAAACATGTCCACAGAAGGGTTGGCATGAGTTGGTCAATAGCCTTGGCTCCATTGGGATATGAAAGGAAGAAGAAGGAGATGACGATGAAGGAGACGTCGACGAAGAAGAAGACGATGAAGAAGGCGATGGTGATGAAGAAGATGACGGCGACGAAGAAGACGACGAAGAAGGATGACGACAAAGAAGAAGACGACGAAGAAGAAGAAGACGACGGCAAAGAAGAAGATGACGAAGAAGAAGACGACGAAGAAGAAGACGATGAAGAAGAAGAAGATGACGGCGAAGAAGAAGACGAAGAAGAAGACGATGAAGAAGAAGAAGATGACGGCGAAGAAGAAGACGAAGAAGAAGACGACGACGATGAAGACGACGACGAAGAAGAAGAAGACGGCGGCGAAGAAGCAGAAGACGACGGCGAAGAAGAAGACGATGAAGAAGGCGATGGTGACGAAGAAGATGACGGCGATGAAGAAGATGACGAAGAAGAAGACGACGACGAAGAAGAAGACGACGACGAAGAAGAAGATGACGAAGAAGAAGAAGACGACGAAGAAGAAGAAGACGACGAAGAAGATGAAAACGACGAAGAAGAAGACGACGACGAAGACGCCGCCAATGCCCACGAAGACGACTACGACGAAGAAGAAGACGAAGAAAGTGGTGTTCAGACATTTTAACAGCTTCAATTATTGCCAGTATGCGCTATTTCTGGACTTCAATTTGTCCCCCCCCCCCCACCCCATCCCGTTTTTTTGTCCTGCTGTTTCCTCTGTGTCTGACTCCCTCTCTTTCTATCTGCCTCTGTCTGTCTTTCTCTCTCCGTTCCTATCCCTCGGCTTCTTGTCTGTCTGTTTCTGTCCGCCTGCCTGTTTGTTTCTGTCTATCTGTCTCTCCTGTCTCTCTCACTTTGCGTCCTTTTCTCCCTGGTTTCCTATTTGTCTGTTTGCTTCTGCCATCTTCCCCACCCCAATCTCACTCAGCTTTTCTGTACGCACAATTCCCCCCCCCCCCCCAACCTAATCTCTATATTTCTATATCTGTATGTCTCTATTTTTGTCCCTCTCAGACTTATGTTTCTCCCTCTCCTTCTCTCACTCCCGCTGTTTCCATCTCTCTCTCCCTCCTTTCTTCTCTGTCTTTCTCCCTCTCCCGTCTCTCTCTCTCTCTTTCTCTCCCTCTGTCCATCTTTCTCTCCCCCTCCCTTTCTTTTACCTTCTCTACCTCTCTCATCCGCTTTCCCTATTTAACTCCTCTCTTTCTCGCACCCGTCCACCTCTCTCCCTTCCTCATTCTCCGTCACTCCCTAGGATCTCTTCTTTCACCTCTCCCTCTCGCCATGTGTAAAGAAAGTGTAGTTGACCCCTATCCCTAAGAAAAACATCCCCATTCATGGCCATACAATGTCCACGCGAAGATCACACAGATTGCCATGTGAGGAGATGAGGAGATTGAACATCACATGCATTTGTAGTTTTTAACAAATACATTTTTAAAAAAAATGTAGTTTTAATGCTGACGGCACGCGAACCAGTCCAGGGGTCTGTGGCACTTTGCCCAAAATGATTGGGCACCCGTGCTGTCAAGTTGAATTGAGAATCTATCGATCTGACGAGTATCATTTGAACACCACATGAGTTCGGGTGATTTGTATGCTGGTCAACGGTCAACATTCCACCCCACTGGCTCTTCTTTCCCCCAAATTCTTCAACTAATCGCCCTGTAGTTTTGTCTCCTTCATTGATTATTTTGTTGATGTTTCTAAAAGCAGACAGACGACTTTAATTCACTTTCCGAAACACTTGTGGCTCGGGATACCCACTCGCTGTTTCTACCACTCGGCGTGCGCTCGCTTGCTCGCACGAGCAATCTCAGACAACGGGGATGGATGTGATAATGTTTCGATTTGGAGAGAGAGTTCTTTAAGAATCACGTACATTTGTGTGGATAGAAAAGTCGCTTTACATCTAGCAGCCTTTGTGCAGTTTTGCGTCATTTTCCTGTTTGTGGTGAGGTGTTAATATAAAAACACAAATGTATCGTCATATCTAAGATATGAATTTACACTTTAAGTGCATTGTGTCTTTAAGCTGTAGCTATCTCTGTGGGAAATATATAGTGTAATATGGTTTTATTGATTTCTTAATTTATACTAAGCTATTGAGGATATTTTCTAATCGATTCGTCGCATATTGATTGTTTAGTTGACGGTTGCGTTTTGAAATTGTTAATTCACACAAAGATGAACGTTTGTTTGACGAGGTCCGTCAATGTCATGGTTTTGCTGTGTTAAGTACTGTCAATATAATTACAACAGCTTCTACTACTGCTGCTACTGCTCTTGCTACCACAGCTACTGCTGCTACTGCTGCTGCTACTGCAACACCAACCTACTACTATTGCTACTACTATTATAGCTACAGGTGCTACTGCTACCACCACCACCTACTACTACTACTACTACTACTACTACTACTACTACTACTACTACTACTACTACTACTACTACTATTACAAAAGCCACTATTAATACGACTACTATTACCAAACTACTACTACTACTACTACTTCTACTACTACTACTACTACTACTACTACTACTACTGCTGCTGCTGCTGCTGCTGCTGCTACTACTACTACTACTACTACTACTACTACTACTACTACTACTACTACTACTACTACTTCACTACTACAATCACTACAACTGCTTCTACAACCACCACCAGTACTACTGGTTTTAGATAAAAGCATGTTGGAGACGTCGTTTAGCCTACATGTTTCCGTGACCGACCAATACTCGAGGCATACCATGTTAAGTATTAACGCCACCGCCCCTACTTTCCCTGGTCAATCTCAGGTGTTAATATTGTGAGATTGGGTCGACCCCAGAGACATGCTGGTCGGCAGAAAACCCCCACAACTCTGGGGTGTCCGGTCGATACTTTTGTATTGAAACAATGTCCACTACGTATTCTTCTTCTCCACACCGAACGTCTCCTAGATGTACTTAATACCCCCAATGTCTGTCGGGTGGATATAGTTTCTCAATGCACCAGTTGACGTCAATGGCGCCATATGTAGAGGAAATCAATTGGGGAACCCGTTGAGGCCATTGAGGCAGTTACATAAATAAATACACATAGTATTGGTTGGTGCTCAAAGAAGGAGAAGGAAGTAGAGACTAGAGGACGCACTAGACAACATAACATTTGAAAGCTGGTAACTATGTAGAGGCGACGGCAGAGGCGAACGGCCGAGAAAGAAGCTGGTTTCTAACGGTCGAAGGAAAGGTGCTGTGATATTTGTGAGGGCAAGAAGCACCGGGTGCATACAGTTCTTCTCCACTAGGGTCCGGAAACAGGATACAAACTCATGATAGGAGAAAGACACCCGGACTATGACCTGGGTGGGCCCGGCCAGATCCGCCCCTACAAAGTATAGAGTCGATAAAGGGTCGTAACATCCGGGGAAGAAGGGAAACCTCTGACGATCGGATGCTTCATGTCGTGCCTGCTCTGCGATGGAGTTTTTAACACTCTCCACCCGTTTTCAGCTGGACATTGTTTCTCTGCATTTAGTGCCTGTTAGATATTGTTTGTATGCACCCAACGACTGCGACGTATTGTTTATATGCACACAATGCCTGCTAGATATATTGTTTCTATGCACCAAGTGCCTATTGTATATTTTGTTTGTGGATAATCAGTGCCGTTGATGTAACAGGAAGTCGTGCTGACAATGGCATGAACGAGGTCTGGCGATGATTCGATTCCTGGGCTCGCCGCTTAGAAACGGAAACGTTTTCTATTCTTTTTATAGGCAATGCAGATTAAATGTTATGAACCTGTGAACCCAATGCCTGCTAGGAGGTCACGCTGGCCAAGTGGTCAAGCCACTTTCAGTGAACTCAGTTCTTCCTCTTCTTCGTCACTTCCCCCATGTACCTCTGTGAAGTGCTAGGGGGAGATGTACAGACCTTGTATCCATCCATCCATCATGTGCCATGCCGGTAAGCGTGGGCGGTCATGTTCTGCCATCTCACTCGATCAACAGAGTCGTGGATCAGTTCCGTGTTTTTGTCTCGACCATGCCACAAGGCCAAGCCATCCAGATACTTGTTTCTAGGTCTTCCCCTTGGTCTGTTCCCCTCGATCTTACCAGTTGTCACCAAGTTCTCCAAATCATTTCTTCTCATAACATGCCCAAAAAATTGTGACTGTCTACGTCTAATGTCTCTGATCAGTTTACGATCTTCATTTGTTTCTTGAAGGACTTGTTCATTGGTCTTTCTGGCTGTCCATGGTATTCTTTGCATTTTCCTCAGAAACCACATTTCTACAGCCATCAGATGTTTTTCAGCCTGGCTGCTCATTGTCCAAGCTTCACATCCATATAAAAGTACAGGTTCTATGTAGCATCTCAACACTCTTTTTCTCGTTTCAATTGACATCTTTTTATTGGTCAGTATGTTTTTCATCTTGCTAAAGGCTACTTTTGCCATGGCGATTCTTGTTCTAATCTCTTCAAGGCATCTCCCATCAGATGTTATTACTGTTCCGAGGTAATTGTACCTATTCACTTGTTGAAGAATATTCCCATTTACTTGTATATTACACTGTGGTATTTCGTTCTTCTTAGTGACGACCATAATCTGTGTCTTTTTACAATTTAATTCTAACCCTTGTTGTTCACTGTGTGTAACAACCGCATCTACTAAATGTTGCAGGTCCTGTTCATTGTCTGCAATCAAGACTGTATTATCTGCATATCTAATGTTATTGATGCATCGTCCCCCAATGTTGATTCCTTCCATATTTTCAATATACACACCTTGTATGTGTTTGTTATAAGTTGGTATGTATTTCTCTAAGCTTGTTCTTGATACCATCATTCATCACAGGCGCAGTCTACTATATATTCTGCTTCTATGCAACCAAAGTCATCTAAATATTCTTCTAAGTTTTCAGTTTTCTGAATTACTAAGGCACTTTTCTCTAGATAAGACATATTTCATCCATTGTGGATGACGTCAATCCGAGTTTCACGGCGTCACTCATTATTGCATATTTGACGTGGGTAATACAAAACTCTCAAACATTCCTTGAACAACGCGGGAACTATAGCTTTCAATTGTTATGTCCTCTAGCCTCTTCTTCTCTTGTTTTTTCTAATCCAATGAGAGCCAAACAATACATTTTATTTATGAACTGTCATTGATATTTCCTTGGGGAGTATTGAGCACAGAAAACCTTGTTCGCTGATTTACTTCTTCTACATGAACGGACGTGTCAGCCCCTGTCCAGTGATTTCCAAATTAATCGTTAGGACCACTGTTGGGTCATGCAAATATCCTGGATGTTACATGGTTTGGCGAGGGAGATAAGGATTTTATTTTATAGTACACTTCCTCTTCTTCTTTTTCTGCTTCTGGTTTTTCTGCTTCTTCCCCCTCCTCCCCCTGCCTCTTCTGAGTTGAATATTCTTCGAAACTGACTTCAACGTCATCGTACCCAAGAGGTAATGTTTCTAGGGTGGATTTTTGCCACCAGAACTGGTGTGAGTGCTCTTGATAGAGTAGTCAAATCTGGAGCATAGGCTTCGGATGTTTGGGAAGTGGGGTCTTGATTGGGTGTGAATGATCTAGAAGACTAGGGTTTAACTCGGAAGCAGTGGTTTTCAGATCGTCTGTACCGTAACAAGGGCTTGCACCTAACGGGACGAGGTCTGTATAGATTCTTTGCTCCTGACCCAAAATCAAAGTACCAGCTTTAAAGGAACTCTCCCTTAAAACTCTCTTTTCTTTCTCCAAGCTTGGAAACCAACAGGGTGTGCAAGACCGGTACTGGAACTTCACATCTGCGGAGAGGCATGTTAGGGTGTAAACCTTCCATAATTATTTCGTCTAGTTCTATGAGCTCCATACAATACTTGTAACTGTGTTTACGCTCTGGCTGAGATTAAGCATATGTTGCATGTATGTGACGGGTTGAGACGAAGCATGTGTGCCAGCAGGCGGGAGGTAGGGGTTTGTTTGTGACCCAGGCAATATAGCATGAGGTCATCCCGCAGACTCCTCGTGAAAGAAATAGATTGTTTTTATGTATGACCGCTCTAAGAGCTGAGCTTAGGTGATTATACGAGGATGTTACAAACATCTTTGGGATCGTGGTCAAGAATTTTTACAGCAGTGTTCAGAAAGCAATGGCAAACTACTGAGCGTAAACTTGCCAAGACATCAACAACAGCAGTAAAATGCTGGTGTTGACAATGATGTTCTGTAAAAAGGATATGCACACCCCAAAAAAAAAAAATCGTACCGGAGTCACTAAAGACGACAAATGAAGCTTTTGAGCTCGAATGCTACAGAAAATTTCTTAAAATACCGTGGACCAAGAAGAAGAAAAATACTGAAATTATACACCATGGAAGAAAACTGGCTAAATAAACAGTATGATGTAGGAAAGTGAAATACTTTAGCCATATTAAAGGCCATAGTGGCTAGGAAAGAACAGTGAATGCAGACATGGTTCCCGGTAGAATTGGCAGACACCAGCCAGCACGGAGATTGACACAGGATAATGCAGACACCTTGGTCATGAGAGTGCGCGAGCAAGACAAACTGGCAAGAGATCAAGAGCGACGTTCTGTAAAGGACCTACTGTATGATGATGAGATTCCAACTCTTTTCGAATCACGATCCCCTTACATAATTGCCAGGGTATACAGAGATCCTCTTTCAGAACAGTCAGGTGAGGCGAGATCCCTTTTGAAAATAACTCGTGACCACATTTCTTAAAACCACTGCAATCCTCGATCTTCTTTTATAACAGCCTTGGGGTCAGAACGTGCAGGGTTCGATCTCAGCAGAGGGTTGGGAAATGTCCCAACAACTACTGGTATCACAGCAGACAGTTGGGAAATTTTCCGATTGGTGGAAAATTAGAGCATTGCTTTGCTGATCCGATAACTTCTGCAGCTTGTCTTGTTCCGGGCGTATTGGTTTTACCTTTCCTCTTGAGTAAACTAGGCAGGTCGAGAGAGCGAGCGAGCGAGAGAGAGAGAGAGAGAGAGAGAGAGAGAGAGAGAGAGAGAGAGAGAGAGAGAGAGAGATCATGTTGCATCGGCAACACATGGTCTCTAAATTCAGCCCAGGCTTTGCGCTATAGAGAGGTATAACTCCATTTTATAAACGTCTGTCAAGACGGCAAAGTACCAGTCACTGGTATCTCTACAGATGGCTGGGGAATTTCCCCTGGTATATAATGATATCACGTCCGCTCGATCTCTAGGGCAGTAAGGTCGTATCAGAGCCATCTCGAATAAGGGCGAAAAACAGGAGGTCTCATATACTAATTGTGAACATAAAAAATCTCACTGCAGTTGGAAATGGCGAACAGTCAGCCGTAATGCCGCTGATCTGGCAAAATTGTAGGGAAAGAAAATTTACCCACGGGTAAATAGAGCCGTTACTCTGAACTAACAACAAGCACGACGGCTAGCAGAAGAATATGTGGTCACCACCAGTTTGAGCACCACTGAAGTAGAGTAATATTAGTTCTCAGCATTCATAGTCTAGCGTTAGGGTGTTAGTTAGTTAGTCGCGGTTCTAACTTTACGGCAAAGGGTCGCCCCATTATGCTCCGTGCCAGTGAATATCACACACAATCTCCTCACTACCCCATGTGAAAAGTGGAACAGACAGGGGTCGCATCAAACCAACAGCCCACACAGGCATACTATACATAACGCCGCTGCCAGAATACCAACACAAAAGTCTGCCAAGAAAACTACAGTTCATCGTCGATGGAAGCGGCAGTCGTTAGAAAACCAGCAGCCATACATTACTGCATAAGGCAACCCAGTTAATTTATAGTTAGTGTAATCTCCAGGAGGCTACACTAATAAGGTCATGAGCACGGTCGGACGAGAATTCAACGCCTGCGTTCGTCGTCCGCTAAAAGATGGAAAGACCGGCTACCTACACCTCCGTGCATTCAGTCCTACACATTGCGACGATCGTAGCTTTCCCAGACCAGAACAGGGTCCTGCTTCAGTGCTTGTTTTTATTGTACAGTGCAAACCGCTTAAGGCGATCTCGGATATGACGAATTTATGTTGTGAAGAACAATATTGTATTGTACGTTGTAAATGCATTTCTGTATTGATTTATTTGGTTGTTTCGGGATTTGAGATTTAAGTATTGAGCACAACCTGGGAACGTTGATCGTATTCTGGTATGAACCTAAGGCCTATCCACGTCAATGTGGAAGAACTATACTGTATTTCTATATGCTTGAACTCTTATAAGAGGAACTTCTGATAAGAAGAATTTTTTTTCTTGGGCCCCGGGTGAGTTCGCCTTATCAGGGCTGTACTGTATTCACAATTCAATTGTATGCCTTGACAGCTGTGCCAGTGTGCTATTTGTCTCTCAGTCGCCGTTCATTTGTTACAGGTAACACGAGACATGGGGGATTTTGTTAGTTCCGCTTAGACAAGCTGTGGCTAGAGCCACGTTGTTGTTGTCTGTAATGTAGATTATGCAAGTAGAGTTTACATGCGGACATGTGCTGTCTACGAATGCTGTTTACGTGCTTGAATAAACTCGCTGTAATTGAAGATGGTCTGTTCTGCTGAATTATTCACTGCAATCTCTGTCTGGATTGTCTGTGCATTTCAGGTACATATTTTGTTAAGAAGTACGTTCCTTTTAAAATGTGCTTTTTGGCTGATAGCCTTGTTTCATCTTAATCTGTCCCGGACATTTTCTTTTAAACACTGTTTGATGACTATAGAGGTAAACGTGGCCGAATGGATAATGGCGCGCTCTCTCGCTTAAACTTCCTGGGCGCCGATATCAGGTTGGGTGGGGGGGGGGGGGGGGGAGGATCATTTCCTACACCGGTAATTTTGACTCAATCGATGCATTTTCGTCCTTAAAGCAATGGCAAACTACCGAACGTGATATTATCTAATAAATAAACATACTTTTGGGGTTGATACCAACGTTCTGCAAAGTACATACAACAAAGCAGTAGTGGTGAGTGCATGTGGTTTATTAGTAACTGCCGCAGTTGTGCTCTTTGTTTTTAATAAATACAGCAGTTGTGACTGAACGCCAGAATTAATTAAATTATTCCCGGTTCGTTGCTATGTTCAATGTCTTGTCACTTCCTCCAAGACCCTCATGTTTGACAAGATCCTTCTGTGCTGTTGTCCAGCATTGCTTTTTTTTCTTTCGTTCGCTCGCTGTCTTTCCACTCTAGCGTTGTCCACACACGTGCTGCTAATAGTGAGCGAATTGTGAACTAGACTGATTTAGCGCGAGGGATAGCATTCCCCATTGTGTGTCCCTGGCCATCTAGCGACCCCTTCTCCTACTTCCGAGGTACGTGTCATGAATATCTTCCATGTCCACGCGCTGGAGGAGTTGATCGCGAACTGCGCTGGTAAAGTCATGAACATGGCCGGACGCGGGTTCGACACCGGGGCTCGTCGCTGGCCAAGGTGAAGGAAAGATTGTCCACCTATTCCTCCCGGCTCTCACGCCTACAAGACGCAAGATGCGGCTTGGCCGCATCAAAGACACATAGTAGCAAACTGATTTGGGACAATAAATGTTATTTAATTATTATGTCAAAGACGAGAAGAGAACGTGGAAGTCCAGCTGTTTGGCTTGTGAGACAGAACCTACAACGCCGAGGTCAGAAGAGTCAGTTTACAGCACGTTAACCCTCTCAGCCAAGGTGTCCCCCATTTGCTGTTCCTTAACATGCGCTTGTTTAAGTTTTTAGTTTCTGTAATACCAAATAATGGCTCCGGTTCTATAGCACGTACCATCACATTGCTAAGCTTTTATGTTGCTATATTCGCTGATCTCCCTGCTCTAGAGGTTACACGACTTTCTCCCTAATCTCATATACTCTCGTGGGTAACGTGACTTTGTGCGAGAATCGGTAGCGGTTCTCTCCGTGCCGGTAACTTAGGGGGTATGTGAGCCGGTCGCTTGGAAACAATGGCAAACTACTGAGCGTAATCTTGCCAAGAAATCAACAATCAGCTGAAAGATGCTGATGTTGACAGTGATGTCCTGTAAAGGATATGCCAGAAAAGAAAAGAAAAATTCGCTGATATCCTTTTGAAAACATCTTGGTTCTGATATTTCCCAATAGCCCCAGTGATGATTATTCTCTCTCTCTCTCTCTCTCTCTCTCTCTCTCTCTCTCTCTCTCTCTCTCTCTCTCTCTCTCTCTCTCTCTCTCTCTCTCTCTCGCCCCCGCCCCTCCCCAGACACAGATCAATACCACCAAGTGGTGCCCTGTCCAAACGAGTACATAATTTCCGCAAACGAGTTCGTACAAATGTAGTTTACTGAGAATTGTTTCTCTCCATTTGCTCTGTTGATGCGTCATCTAGTGTTATTCTTATGTTAGTGATTGCCATTGGTTTTGTAATCATAATGGCGTAGTTGTTAGTGATATTGCCTGCCAAGACAGTGGTCCTGTTTCAGTCTCCGGCTGTGGCAGAATTATATTTTTTGACCGCTGTGGGATGGGGTCTACCCAGCATCATAAAATGGGTGCTGGGCTATTGTCAGTTGTTTCCAGCCTCTTCTGTTTTGCGTCTCCACATTGATCTCATTTAGACCATCTCTTGATGTATCCAACTTAAATGTAGTATTGTCTCGCTCTGACAGACTTTCCCTCCGCTTTCCCTCCCCAACAAATAGTTTACTGCATATCCTTTATTGGACGTCGCGGTCAACCCCATAATTTTTTGGGCTGTTTGTGATATCTTGGCAAGCTTACGTTCAGTATTTTGCTACCGGCACTCATACCATTGTATGGAAACCAACGCAATGTGATGCTTCCAAATCGCCCGCAGCTGTGTTTCTAACGCGATATGCGGGATTACAAATTGCGTCTTAACACCGACACCCAGAGCCGGCTCTGTCTCCAGCACATCCTTAAACACTTCTTCTTCTTCTTCTTCTTCTTCTTCTTCTTCTTCTTCTTCTTCTTCTTCTTCTTCTTCTTCTTCTTCTTCTTCTTCTTTTTCTTCTTCTTTTGATAAAAAAAATTCCAAATTCGGTCTCGTTCAACCTGCTTCTTCAACATCGGCTATTGTTGAGATCCGTAGTTATGATCCTGTTCCTATTTGTGCTCTCTTTCGAGTGAGTCCTAACTCGGACTGGTTATATTGTTCCCGATGTGATCGTCGGTAACGCTTGGATCTTGTAGTGCTCGTGCTGACTGGTATTTTCATTATTGCCCATAAACACGGATCTGTGTCTCTATTTATGGGCTAAATTCCTCGGCTCTTTCAGTGTCACAACATTATGTAGCTGATACCTTGAGGGAAGTAAAGGCGGCCGGCGTGAAACTGACCACATCACCGAGCGGCGATTGGTCTATAACAGTGGTTCTCAACCTTTTTGTCCCTTGCACCCCTTCACAATATGTTCAGAACGTCACCCCCCCCCCCCTTTCGTATTTCCTCCCTATAAATCCCACTCCCTTACACAGTATACGTAACAATGGAAGCTACATTTAATAACACGTACTAGAACAAGTCTAGACGTCTACATAAAACGTGATTTGCGGGTCTACTTACGTTATAAAACGAATTTCAGAAGGGCGAGAAGTACAGAACCGTAAATTATGGAGGGGAAAACAATATCAAGTAATTAGTTCTTGATTTAATGCGATCTTGAAATCCCCCCCCCCCAGATGGGGAGGGGATTCCCCCCACCGGTTGAGAACCACTGGTCTGTAAGAATGGGGGTTAATCACCATATGTCAAATGCTCATTAAGGCTTGTAAAAGGGTCCGTTACTTACTTCTCTTACCTACATGAGATAGGATTTGAACACACGACCACCAACTGGCAGGCAAGCATGCTAGCCTCAGCGACTACATCTCATCGCTTCTGTTATTGATACAAGTGGCTGTTGTTAGTCTTGCACAATCCCCTACTCCATCCCGCCTTCTATTTTTTTTTTTTTTTTTTTTGGATATCCTGTTTACAGGACATTGCAGTCAACACCAGCATTTTTCAGCTGCTGTTGATGTCTTGGCAAGTTTTTACGTTCAGTAGTTTGCCATTGCTTTCTGGACGACCCGCTCACATACCTTTCTGTAAGAAACCAACGCGACGCGATCAGCTGCCGAATCTCGTGTAGTTGTGTTTCATGCGTGGGTATACAGGATTACGAACAGCGTCCTTAATCCCTTCGCCAGGGAGCCTGGCCTTTTATCTTTAACATTCCTTATTTACGTTATAAAGCACCATGGTATATAGTCGAATGTGTGCTTTCCTGTGGCTTATTTACGTTTTAAAGCACCATGGGTTATAGTCAAATGTTTGCTTTCCTTATATACATCCAACTGTTTCCTCTTCCTCTCAATATGCGTGGTCAATATTGATCGCCAGCATTCCCCCCCCCCCCCCCCCCCCATCCCGCTATTGTCCAGGAAATATGCAGCTCTGAATATGACGGAAACTGCGGGTAGCAAACTCCCAAGGGAGGCATAGAACCACCAGCAGCATTATTCAGCTTTCAGCCACAGACTACGTTGCTGAAATGATAATGACACGTTTTTGTGAAGGTAGAAGTCAGTCCTCAGTGGAGCGGACGTCAGCATTTTCCCCAGTTGTGTTGCAGGATTGTCTGTACGGGTTTATCTAAACGACTTGCTGCTGAGGATCTTCTGTATGTTTTGTCTCTGGGCATGATAAGACAGTCTAGCATTCTCTTCATTCTCGGCCTTGACTTGGGGACGTAAATTGCATGTACCTGAGAAGTCAGAGTTGGTTCGCTTGATGACGAGGGATATTGGTAATAGGGAAAGCTAATCCACAAACAACAATCAGTCAGTACACTAGAAGTAGTAGCACGTGTATGGACTACGCTTGATTTCAAAGCGAGCAAACTAAACAACAAAATATGCTCCTCATCATCATCATCATCATCATCATCGTTCTCTCTCTCTCTCTCTCTCTCTCTCTCTCTCTCTCTCTCTCTCTCTCTCTCTCTCTCTCTCTCCAGGGTACAATAAAGTAAAGGACCCTCTTCCACGCCATGGGGCGTATTGGTTTTAAGGTTCTAGCCCCACAATTTCCAAGACCAGCCGGCACTAGAGGGCTGATGTGCTCAGTGCCACGCCGGCAACGTTCAGTTCCTAGAATATTTTCTGGTGATTGTTTTAGGCTAGTTTGACCTAGAAGCCTAGCCCATTAACAACACTAATTGTTGGTGATTTGAACACATTGTTATCGTGGTGGCAGGCAAGCGTGCTAGTCACTACGCCACTTCAGTTCACATGTCCTGTGGCACAACCCATCGCAAATTGATAGTCTAGCGATGTCAGTGTCTTAGACAATTGCTGTGTCTGTTGCATGAGGCAGGGTTGTTTGGGGTTTGAACCTAGACCCGTGGTCTTTGTAAGTAAGCGCACTAAGTTAGAGCACTGTCTGTCTCTCTTTATGTCTGTTTGTATGTCTCTCTCTCTCGCTCTCTCTCTCTCTCTCTATCTGTGTGTGTGTGGGGGGAGGGGGGGGTGTGTGCGTGCGCGCGTGAGAAAGACAGACAGACAGACAATCTCCACCCTCACGATTGTGTCGGTTGGCATTCCGCTGTACAAATTAAATTAACACAATTACCACTGAATACAACCGACACCGCTCTAATAGATACGTTGCGTTTGTTGATCAGTTACCACACAGCGGATTGCTGTGTTCCTGCGTAATTCAGCTAAAATACATTCGACCCTTTCTGGTCTAGCACCCTCAGCGTGACGTTGTTATCTGGCCTTGACGAATAATTACATCGCGTGTATTGATTAGCTTTCATTAACCGTAAATGACATAGAAATATGAAATAGACAACATTTATACGGCCTTTGTTTACATTAAACTGGACTTGACACTTTGAATAATGAACATGAGCACCCTCAGCGTGACGTTGTTATCTGGCCTTGACGAATAATTACATCGCGTGTATTGATTAGCTTTCATTAACCGTAAATGACATAGAAATATGAAATAGACAACATTTATACGGCCTTTGTTTACATTAAACTGGACTTGACACTTTGAATAATGAACATGGCGAAGCACTTGTAATTGATGTATTCTGTCTATAGAGAAAACACCTAACTCTTTACTCTATATATTTGGCAATGAAAACCTACATGAAGGTGGTTTGGTTGTGTATGCGACAACGATTAAGTCTCTGTTAATCATCTCATGTCATGTCATCTCATCTCATCTCAACTCATCTCATCTCATCTCATCTTGTTCCTCTTGTACCTTGCGGTGTCGAGGTGCAACATAAACAGTGGGAGTATGCTCGCTTATGGGCTTCATTATTCCCTCTGTCGGCCTCTTCTTCTGGATCCATTTCACCTGTACGTCATTGCTTGCTGTGGTATACTGTCAGTTGGTGGCCTAGTTATGTGGCCAAATCATTAAATTTTTTGCAGCCTGGAGGCAGTGAACACGTTTTACAATTCCCCGACAAACCGAGTTGAGGGTACGAAATCAGCTGAGGGTGATTTGAAAACAGACCGCTTTGCGTTGATTTCGATGGTATAATGCGTCAGTCGTTCAGAATGCAATGGTAAACTACTGAAAGTAAAATATTCATAGTACATCACAAACAGGAAAACAATTCTGGGGTTGACTCTGGCGTCCTCTAAAGGACACCCAACCAACTTTATTGTGTATCTGATTTTTTTTTAAAGTCGACTAGAAGTCGACAGGGTCGACTTCATTGCACCGAGTTTTTATCCCATATGGCTCGGTCTCTTTCCGCAGCGCAGAAAACACGCACAAAGCACGAACTCCGCAGCTCTAGCGACGACCCACCGGAGTCTCCGAAAAATTTCCGGAATCGAACCCACAACCTTCGGAGCCCGAGTCAAACGGCTTGATGGGTATCTGATGATATTCAACGCCACCCAAGTTTCTACGAATATTGATGAAGCTCATATATTGATTTCTTATGTTGTTAATATGCATAGGAATCGAACTCATCCCGCTTGTCAAGCTCAATTTAATCATTGTGGGACGTCGCAGTCATGCCTGTAGCCCCGAGTTTAACCAGAATAGAAACAGCAAGAACTGTTCTGCTTCAGTCTTCGTTTATTTCTCTACAATGTAAACTTTATTTGAAAGATGTGTAAATATAACGTTTCCTCTCACTGTAGCTAGCCAATTGTTTCTAGAGTTTGCTATTTGCGCCAGAGTGCCAATTAAACTGACAAATTCGGCACGGAATGTCCGTCGTTATTGTACTATTACTGTCAACAGCGGACGGGTTATTTTTCTACTGGTTAAAAAAGTTAGTTGCATATCCTATATAGCAGTGTTTCTGAACCTTTTTTGGTCTGTGCCCCCCTTTCACCATATTTTCAGAACGTCATTCCCCCCCCCCTTCCTATCAAACATTTGGCCCGTGCCTCCCCCCCCCCCCCCTTTTCACCGTATTTTCAGAACGGCATTCCCCCCTTTCATATTTCCTATCTAAAAATCCCCCCCCCCCACCCCTACACAGTATACGTAAAAATGTAAGGTAAATTTAATAGCACATACTAAAACAAGTCTAGACATCCACATAAAACATGATTTGTGGGTCTACTGACTTTATAAAATGAATTTTAGAAGTATGAGACGCACATAACTGTAAAGTATGAAGGGAAAAACAATATCAAGTAATCAGTTCTTGTATTAACGCGAACTTGAAATGGTCTTCACCACCCCCCTTCCCAGAAACCCTAAAATTCCCCCCTGGGGTGGGGGGGGGGGGAAATTCCCCACCGGTTGAGAACCACTCCTATAGAGGATGTAGCAGCCGTCTTCAGCATGTTTGGGCTGTTTTTTGATTCCTGGGCAAGTTTACGTTCAGTAGTTTGCCATTGCTTTCTAAACGATCGGCACCCATACCTTTGTATGGACACCAACGCATGGCGGTCTGCTTCCAAATCACCCGCATCTGTGTTTCGAACGCGGTATACGGGATTACGAATTGCATTCGCAACCCTTCGCCACAGAGTAGACACTGCTGAAACATAGAACGACGAGGGTAAGTCAATAAGTAAGTCACAAATGGCTGTCGACAATTAACTAACTTTGATAACAACTTGAAACCAGTTTATTTGTATACATACGTTGTCCCTTTATTTCTCAACATAATTTCCACCAACATTGATGCACTTATCCCATCGTTTTATCACTCCTCCCAAACCGGGGAGTCAATGACTAAGACACACAGTTCTGTGGGATGGCAGGTACATGAAAACAGAGCACGCAGATTTATGCAGTTGAGTTCAAAGCGAGCGATCCAAAAAAAAAAAAGAGCAACAACAACATCAACAACAACAACAACACCATAACGAAAAAGCCAAGGGACATAGGTTGAAGAGAGCACGACTTCGATGGCAATAGCTGAAGACAAAATCAGTCAGGTTGGTGAACTTGGTAGGTTAGTGCAGGGAGAGGAATTGGATATGGTCGACATCGCCATGTGCCATGCCGATAAGCTTGAGTGTACATGGTTCGACATCTGATATCATCACCAGTCGTGGGTCAGGTGTGTGTCCAGGTCTCGATTCTGTCATGTGATCAAGCCAGCCGGGTATTTTATCTTCTAATCTTCCAATCTTTGAAGGGCAGAATGGCAGACGGGCCTGCTTGCCCAATTCATAACCCTTTGAGAATAAAGATTATTCTTTGTTCGTTCGTTCGTTCTTCTTGCCTTTCCCTAACAATGAAGGCTTACATGGGGAGTCTCCGTGGCGAAGTGATTACTCTGCCTGCTTCACACTCCGAAGGTTGTGGGTTTGACAGTTTTCTTGGGGACTCCTAGGGGTCGTCGCTGGAGTTACGGAGTTTGTGTTTTGTGCGACACTTTCAGCAGGCCGCTTGCGGGAAGTGACCGAGCCGTATGGAATAAAACCCGGTGCAGGGATCCTCTTGCATTTTTTTCTTGAAAGTTTGCATAGAGTTATGGTTATATTGGGCCGGGGCTGTAGGAAATGGGAGCGAGTGATACAGAAGTGTCCATGCAACATCACATAAAGAACAACCCAGGCCCAGACGATGTGATTATATATACACTGATGAGTCTCTGGTCGGAGGTGAATAGACTGGGTGAGATTGTGTTGCAAGAACAAACTGACACTAATTAAAAGAGTGGTGTCTGAGATATGCTGCCACATCTAGCATGAGAATGGAAGGTGATGTGACGACAGCCGCCCGATGGTTGGACGGCAACACACCTGGCCATGTGTTCGTAGTGGACTCGCAGAGTATGCTTGGGACAGTGGAAGCTGGTATGTTCTGAGTGTAGTGACCCGCATGGCCCGACAAGACGCAGGCTGCGAGCACATTATGTACTTGCTGCCCATGGCATGCAGGTGTGCGGGGCAATGAACACCAGGATACATTGGCTGCTCCTCGTACTTCGCCTGGGCTGAGAGCTACTTTACGATAATGGCGATGTGACGTAAGCTACCAAAAAAAACTCATATTGGCAGCCTGCTGTGAAACAGAGATCTGACGGTGAGACAACAAGGCCATGCAGATCATCTTCACGAAATGGAGAGGAGAACAGAAAGATACGAACATTTTAACAGATCTAATTATCGCAGAAACCAGGTCCATGAACAGCGGCATGTCTTATAAACTAAAATACGTTGGCCATATCATACCTCGATTCGATATGCTGATGATACAGTATTACTATCCACAACACAGAATGGCATAGAAAACCTAATAGCCTCAACACAATTGAATAGTGAAAATCACAACTTATATCTTAACATAGCAAAAACAAAGATAATGCATACAGATAAAACTACTATGGAGAAAGAAATATACATTAATGGGAGAAAATTGGAGGTGGTGGAACATTTTGAATATCTTGGGTCATTGATTACCAATAATGGTGACACAATGAAAGAAATTAAAAGGCGACTATCCATTGCTCTTCAAAGACTAAAACAGATGAATAAATTATGGAGTGGGACAGACAGAACTACAAAAATTAGATTTTTAAGAGCATGCATCTTTCCCATTGCAACATACGCCTGTGAGACATGGACACTTACTAAACAAGCTGAACAGCGCATACATGCCTTTGAATATAAATGTTATAGACGAGTTCTAAGAATATCTTGGGTAAAGAAAAGAACAAATGCATCCATACTTCAAGAGTTGAATATTGAGTAGGGATGGCTATTAAAGACGATAAAACAAAGAAAATTGAAGTATTTTGGTCACTTGAAACGTCACGACAGTTTGGAGAGAACAGTAATGGAAGGGTATATGCCTGGGAAGAGAGGAAAAGGAAGGCCAAAGAGAAGATGGGTGCAGGATGTGGCGGATGATCTCCAGATGGGTGTATCAGACGCGGGACATCTTGCTTGTGATCGAGAAGTTTTCCGGAAGGTTGTTATGGGAGCGAGGTTCTGCAAAGGACATGCTACTGAATGAATATCATACCTCGCAGTGGCTTACAAATAAACACACATGAATTGTTTATGTTTATTTATTAACTGGCTTAGTGGCCTCAGAGAGTTCCCCAATTGATATTTCATTGACTTAGAAAAAACAGTAATGAAAGGCATTGTTTCCGACAGAAGAGGCGGGGGTCGACTAACACGACGATGGTCGTAGGACATTACGTCTCCGTGCACATGATCATGTATGAGGCTGGGGAGCTAGCGATGGATCGAGAATCTTTCTGCTTACTTGTTCTGCAAATGCCTACTACATAATGATGGTGACTATGATGATGATAAATGTAGATAGCTGAAGATCCAGACTATACTATCCTCTAGCCATCAATGCCAGGTATTTTCTCGCCAGACCTGCTGTTTACCTCCCTGACGTGTTTATTTGTACAGTCCGCATATGGCGCCCCGTTTTGTCATTTATCATTTCCCCCTCCTTTTGTAGCGCGCAGTTTTCATCTTTTTGCTGGGGATTTGCTCGACTTCTTTTGCGCTGCTTAAGAATATTGTTGTAAAAAAAAAATTAGAACCAGTACACCGTTGTTTGTGTATAGAGGAAAGGAAAACGTGAAGGCTGGGTCGGGTTATTGAGTTACTCGCTCGTGCATTTCTGTGGATGAGAAGTCAGCGTGTTCGCATGCATATAGACGAGCGTTACGTAAGCATGTTCGAGGGAGTGAGTAGATATCTGTACTCGTCGTCGGAGGCCGTCGTCTGCCGTTGGAGGCAACGACTGAATTGTTCCATCTAGCAGATTGTGTTGGGGTCGTGTGCACGTGCTTTGCTTCCATTGTGGCCATTCTGGGCAGGATTTTGTGCTTGTTGTGTGAGCGTTGTGTTCTTGATGGAGATTTTTTCTTTCCGGGTTAGGCAGTGAACGTCATGATTTCACGTGTGTGGGGTTTGTGTCTTAAAGATCATCGGGTGAGGCAGTGAATGTTGTGATTCAACGTGTGTGGGTTTGTGTCTTAAAGATCATCTGGGCAGGTTGATATATTATATCACTAGGACACGTTGATATATATGACATCACTAGGGCAGTTTGATAAATTACATCATTAGGGCAGATTGATAGATTACATCATTAGGGCGGATTGATAGATCACATCATTAAGGCAGATTGTTAGATCTCATCACTAGAGCTGTTTGATAGATCACATGATTAGGGCAGATTTATATATCACATCACTAGAAAAGATTTATATATATCACACCATTAAGACCGATTTTATATATATATATATATATATATATATATATATATATATATATATATATATATATATATATATATATATATATATATATATATATATAGTGCAGTCGCCGCGAACTATACATATATATCACATCACTAGGACAGGACAGAAAGATTGGCTTTAAACTAGTTCATGAAATATCACACACTCAGGTACGTGGGGCAGTATTATGTTTCGTCTTGCTCTGTTTCTCCTTCTCCTGCATTTTATGT